>KK905453.1:0-10311 GCA_000696445.1 Aquilaria agallochum | reverse complement strand
CATTCTTTTCCTGATTAGTTTTTCTCCCTATTCAAGAAGTTTCTTGGGTGAACTCTACGTGTGAGGCTCTGAGTTGGATTTGACTGGTATCATGTGTTGATTGTATCAAAGATATGTTGCTCATTGCAGTGATTCTTCTTATTTGCTCTACTTTTTTTCCTGCTTTATTTTGCAACGGCTTGTCACTTATCGAGGATTGATGATAATCTGCTGACGGGTTTCTACTTTCTTGTTTTACCGAATGAATCATTGTGCTGTCTTGTTTTCCACAATTGTCTGCTATTCTCTCACCAAGATGCACTGTCTATGGCGTTATTTGCCTGATTAGTTTTTTTGCCTGTTCAAGAAGTTTCTTGGGTGAACTCTACGTGTGAAGCTCTAAGTTGGATTTGACTGGTATCATGTGTTGATTATATCAAAGATATGTTGCTCATTGCAGTGATTCTTCTTATTTGCTCTACTTTTTTTCCTGCTTTATTTTGCAACGGCTTGTCACTTATTGAGGGTTGATGATAATCTGCTGACGGGTTTCTACTTTCTTGTTTTACCGAATGAATCATTGTGCTATCTTGTTTTCCACAATTGTCTGCTATTCTCTCACCAAGATGCACTGTCTATGGCGTTCTTTGCCTGATTAGTTTTTTTGCCTGTTCAAGAAGTTTCTTGGGTGAACTCTACGTGTGAAGCTCTAAGTTGGATTTGACTGGTATCATGTGTTGATTATATCAACGATACGTTGTTCATTGCAATGATTCTTCTTGTTTGCTCTACTTGTTTTGCTGCTTTGTTTTGCAAGGACTTGTCACTTACCGAGGATTGATGATAATCTGCTGACAGATTTCTGTTTTGTTGTTTTACTGAATGAATCATTGTACTGTCTTGTTTGCCACAATTGTCTGCTACACTCTCACCAAGATGCACTGTCTATGGCATTCTTTTCTTGATTAGTTTTTTTGCCTGTTCAAGAGGTTTCTTAGGTGAACTCTACGTGTAAAGCTCTGAGTTGGATTTGACTAGTATCATGTGTTGATTATATCAAAGATACGTTGTTCATTGCAATGATTCTTGTCATTTGCTCTATTTTTTTTGCTACTTTGTTTTGCAATGGCTTGTCACTTATCGAGGATTGATGATAATCTGCCGACAGATTTCTAGTTTCTTGTTTTAACTATTGAATCGTTGTGCTGTCTTGTTTGCCATAATTGTCTGCAATTCTCTCACCAAGATGCACTGTCTATGGCATTCTTTTCCTGATTAGGTTTTTTACCTGTTCAAGAGGTTTCTTGAATGAACTCTACATGTGACGCTCGGAGTTGGATTTGACTGGTATCATGTCTTGATTATATCAAAGATACGTTGCTCATAGTAAGGATTCCTGTTACTTGCTCTACTTTTTTAGTTGCTTTGTTTTGCAAGGGCTTGTCACTTGTCGAGGATTGATGATAAACTGCTGACAGATTTCTACTTTCTTGTTTTACCGAATGAATCGTTGTGTTGTCTTGTTTGCCACATTTGTCTGCTACTCTCTCACCAAGATGCACTGTCTATGCCATTCTTTTCATGATTAGTTTTTTTGCCTGTTCAAAAAGTTTCTTTGGTAAACTCTACATGTGAAGCTTGGAGTTGGATTTGACTGGTATCATGTGTTGATTATATCAAAGATACGTTGCTCATTACAACGATTCTTGTTGTTTGCTTTACTTTTTTTGCTGCTTTGTTTTGCAAGGGATTGTCACTTATCGAAGATTGATGATAATCTAATGATAGATTTCTACTTTCTTGTTTTACTGATTGAATCGTTGTGCTGTCTTGTTCGCTACAATTGTCTACTATTCTCTCACCAAGATGCACCATCTCTGGCATTCTTTTCCTAATTAGTTTTTTTGCCTGTTCAAGAAGTTTCTTGGGTGAACTCTACATGTGAGGCTCTGAGTTGGATTTAACTGGTATCATGTGTTGATTATATCCAAGATATGTTGCTCATTGCAATGATTCTTCTTGTTTGCTCTACTTTTTTTGCTGCTTTGTTTTGCAATGGCTTGTCTCTTATCGAGGATTGATGATAATCTGCTGACAGAATTTTACTTTCTTATTTTACAGAATGAATCGTTGTGCTGTCTTGCTTTCCAGAATTGTCTGTTAGTCTCTCGCCAAGATGCACTGTCTATGGCATTGTTTTCCTGATTAGTGTTTTTGCCTCTCCAAGAAGTTTCTTAGAACACTACGTGTGAGGCTCTGAGTTGGATTTGACTGGTATCACGTGTTGATTATATCAAAGATACGTTGCTCATTGCAATGATTCTTCTTGTTTGCTCTTCTTTTTTTGTTGCATTGTTTTGCAAGGGCCTGTCACTTATCGAGGATTGATGATAATCTACTGACAGATTTCTAAATTCTTGTTTTATCGAATGAATTGTTGTACTATCTTGTTTGCGACAATTGTCTGCTATTTGTCACCAAGATGCACTGTCTATGGCATTCTTTTCCTGGTTAGTTGTTTTGCCTGTTCAAGAAGTTTCTTAGGTGAACTCTATATGTGAGGCTCTAAGTTCGATGTGACTGGTATCATGTGTTGATTATATCCAAGATACGTTGCTCATTGCAATGATTCTTTTTGTTTGCTCTATTTTTTTGCTGCTTTGTTTTGCAATGGCTTGTCTCTTATCGAGGATTGAGGATAATCTACTGACAGATTTCTAATTTCTTGTTCTACTGAATGAATCGTTGTTGTGTCTTGTTTGCGACAATTGTCTACTATTCTCTCACCAAGATGCACTGTCTATGGCATTCTTTTCCTAATTAGTGTTTTTGCCTCTCCAAGAGGTTTCTTGGGTGAACTCCACGTGTGTGGCTCTGAGTTGGATTTGACTGGTATCATGTGTTGATTATATCAAAGATACATTTCTCATTACAATGATTCTTCTTGTTTGCTCTACTTTTTTTGCTGCTTTGTTTTGCAAGGGCTTGTCACTTATCGAGGATGGATGATAATCTGCTGACAAATTTCTGCTTTCTTGTTTTATCGAATGAATCATTGTGCTATCATCTTTGCCACAATTGTCTGCTATACTCTCACCAAGATGCACTGTCTATGGCATTCTTTTCCTCATTAGTTTTTTTGCCTGTTCAGGAAGTTTCTTAGGTGAACTCTACATGTGAGGCTATGAGTTGGATTTGACTGGTATCATGTGTTGATAATATCCAAGATACGTTGCTCATTGTAAAGATTCTTCTTGTTTGCCATACTTTTTTTTGCTACTTTGTTTTGTAAGGGCTTGTCCCTTATCGAGGATTTATGATAATCTGCTGACAGATTTCTAGTTTCTTGTTTTATTGAATCAATCGTTGTGCTCTCTTGTTTGCCACAATTGTCTGCTATTCTCTCACCAAGATGCACTATCTATGGCATTCTTTTCCTGATTAGTTTTTTTGCATGTTTAAGAAGTTTCTTGGGTGAACTCTACATGTGAGGCTCTGAGTTGGATTTGACTGGTATCATGTGTTGATTATATCCAAGATACGTTGCTCATTGGAATGATTCTTTTTTTTTTTTGTTGCTTTGTTTAGTAATGGCATGTCTCTTATCGAGGATTTATGATTATCTGCTGACAGATTTCTACTTTCTTGTTTTACCGAATGAATCGTTGTGCTGTCTTGTTTTCCACAATCGTCTGCTATTATCTCACCAAGAAACTGTCTATGGCAATCTTTACCTGATTAGTGTTTTTGCATCTCCAAGAAGTTTCTTGTTTTATTGAATGAATTGTTGTGCTCTCTTGTTTGCCACAATTGTCTGCTATACTCTCACCAAGATGCACTGTCTATGGCATTCTTTTCCTCATTAGTTTTTTTGCCTGTTCAAGAAGTTTCTTAGGTGAACTCTACATGTGAGGCTCTGAGTTGGATTTGACTGGTATCATGTGTTGATTATATCAAAGATACGTTGCTCATTGCAATGATTCTTCTTGTTTGCTCTACTTTTTTTGCTGATTTGTTTTGCAAGGGCTTGTCACTTATCGAGGAGTGATGATAACCTGCTGACAGATTTCTGCTTTCTTGTTTTACCGAATAAATCATTGTGCTGTTTTCTATGCCACAATTATCAGCTATTCTCTCACCAAGATGCACTGTCCATGGCATTCTTTTCCTAATTATTTTTTTTGCCTGTTGAAGAAGTTTCTTAGGTGAACTCAACAAGTAAGGCTCTGAGTTGGATTTGACTGGTATCATGTGTTGATTATATCCAAGATATGTTGCTCATTGTAATGATTCTTCTTGTTTGCCTTACTTTTTTTGCTGCTTCGTTTTGCAAGGGCTTGTCATTTATCGAAGATTGGTGATAACCTGCTAACAGATTTCTAGTTTCTTTTTTTATCGAATGAATCATTGTGCTGTCTTGTTTGCCACAATTGTCTGCTATTCTCCCACCAAGATGCACTGTCTATGGCATTCTTTTCTTGATTAGTTTTTTTGTCTGTTCAAGAAGTTTCTAGGGTGAACTCTGCCTGTAAGGCAAAGAGTTGGATTTGACTAGTATTATGTGTTGATTATATCAAAGATTCGTTGCTCATTGCAATGATTCTTGTTTACTCTAGTTTTTTTGCTGCTTTGTTTTGCAGGAGCTAGTCAGTTATTGAGGATTGATCATAATCTGCTGACAGATTTCTAATTTCTTATTTTCCCGAATGAATCATTGTGCGGTCTTGTTTGCCACAATTGTCTGTTATTCTCTCACCCAGATGCACTGTCTACGGCATTCTTTTGCTGATTAGTTTTTTTGCCTGTTCAAGAAGTTTCTTTGGTGAACTCTACATGTGAGGCTCTAAGTTGGATTTCACTGAAATCATTTGTTGATTATATCAAAGATACATTGGTCAGTGTGATGATTCTTCTTGTTTGCTCTACTTTTTTTGCTGATTTGTTTTGCAAGGGCTTGTCACTTATCGAGGATTGATGATAACCTGCTGACAGATTTCTACTTTATTGTTTTACCGAATGAATCGTTGTGCTTTCTTGTTTGCCACAATTGTCCACTATTCTCTCACCAAGATGCACTGTCTATTGCATTCTTTTCCTGATTAGTTTTTTTTCCTGTTCAAGAAGTTTCATGGGTGAACTCTACATGTGAGGCTCTGAGTTGGATTTACCTGGTATCATGCGTTGATTAGATCAAAGATACGCTCCTCATTGTATTGATTCTACTTGTTTGCTCTACTTTTTTTGTTGCTTTGTTTTGCAATGGCTTGTCATTTGTCGAGGATTGATGATAATCTGCTGACAGATTTCTAGATTCTTGTTTTAACGAATGAATAGTTGTGCTATCTTGTTTGCCATAATTGCCTGCTATTCTCTCACCAAGATGCACTGCCTATAGCATTCTTTTCCTGATTAGTTTTTTTGTTTGTTCAAGAAGTTTCTTGGGTGAAGTCTAGATGTGAGGCTCTGAGTTGGATTTGACTGGTATCATGTGTTGATTATATCAAAGATATGTTGCTCATTTAAAATATTCTTCGTGTTTGCTCTACTTTTTTTTCTGCTTTGTGTTGCAAGGGCTTGTCACTTATCGAGAATTGATGATAATCTATTGACAAATTTCTACTTTCTTGTTTTACCCAATGAATCGTTGTGCTGTCTTATTCGCCACAATTGTCTGCTATTCTCTCACCATGATGCACCGTCTATGGCATTCTTTTCCTGATTAGTTTTTTTGCCTGTTCAAGAAGTTTCTTGGGTGAACTATATGTGTGAGGCTGTGAGTTGGATTTGACTGGTATCATGTGTTGATTATATTAAAGATACGTTGCTCATTGCAATGATTTTTCTTGTTTGCTCTGCTTTTTTTGCTGCTTTGTTTTGCAAAGGCTTGTCACATATCGAGGATTGATGATAATCTGCTGACAGATTTCTACTTTCTTGTTTTACCGAATAAATCGTTGTGCTGTCTTGTTTTCCACAATTTTCTGCCATTCTCTCACCAAGATGCACTGTCAATGGCATTCTTTTCCTGACTAGTTTTTTTGCCTGTTTAAGAAGTTTCCTGGGTGAACTCTATATGTGAGGCTCTGAGTTCGATTTGACTGGTATCATGTGTTGATTATATCAAATATACATTGCTCATTGCAATGATTCTTCTTGTTTGCTCTCCATTTTTTGCTGCTTTGTTTTGCAAGGGCTTGTCACTTCTCGAGGATTGATGATAATTTGCTGACAGATTTCTGCTTTCTTGTTTTACCAAATGAATCGTTCTACTGTCTTGTTTGCCACAATTGTCTGCTATTCTCTTACCAAGATGCACTGTATATGCCGTTCTTTTCCTGATTAGTTTTTTTGCTTGTTCAAGAAGTTTCATGGGTGAACTCTACGTGTGAGGCTCTGAGTTGGATTTGACTGGTATCAGGAGTTGATTATATCAAAAATACATTGTTCATTGCAAGATTCTTCTTGTTTGCTCTATTTGTTTTGCTGCTTTGTTTTGCAAGGGCTTGTCACTTATCGAGGATTGATGATAATCTCCTGAAAAATTTCTAATTTCTTATTTTACCAAATGAATCGTTGTGCTGCCATGTTTGCCACAATTGTTTGCTACTCTCCTGCCAAGATGCAATGTCTGTGGAATTTTATTTCTGATTAGTTTTTTTGCCTGTGCAAGAAGTTTCTTGGGTGAACTCTATGTGTGAAGCTCTGAGTTTGATTTGACTGGTATCATGTGTTGATTATATGAAAGATACGTTGCTCATTGCAAAAATTGTTCTTGTTTTCTCTACTTTTTTTGCTGCTTTGTTTTGCAAGGGCTTGTCACTAATCGAGGATTGATGATAATCTTCTGACAGATTTCTAATTTCTTGTTTTACCGAATGAATCGTTGTGCTGTCTTGTTTGCCGCAATTGTCTGTTATTCTCTCACCAAGATGCACCATCTACGGCATTCTTTTCTTGATTAGTTTTTTGCTTCTTCAAGAAGTTTCTTGGGTGAACTTTACATGTGAGGCTCTGAGTTGGATTTAACTGGTATCATGTGTTGATTATATGAAAGATACACTGATCATTGCAATGATTCTTCTTGTTTGCTCTACTCTTTTTGCTACATTGTTTTGCAATGGCTTGTCACTTATCGAGGATTGATTATAATCTGCTGACTGATTTCTACTTTCTTGTTTTACCGAATGAATCGTTGTGCTGTCTTGTTTGCCACAATTGTCTGCTATTCTCTCACCAAGATGCACTGTCTATGGCATTCTTTTCCTGATTAGTTGTTTTGCCTGTTCAAGAAGTTTCTTGGGTGAACTCCACCTGTGAGGGTTTGAGTTGGATTTGACTAATATCACGTGTTGACTATATCAAAGATACGTTGGTCATTGCAATGATTCTTTTTGTTTGCTCTACTTTTTTGCTGCTTTGTTTTGCAAGTGCTTGTCACTTATCAAGGATTGATGATAATCTGTTGACAGATTTCTACTTTCTTGTTTTACCGAATGAATCGTTGTACTGTCTTTTTTGCCACAATTGTCTGCTACACTCTCACCAAGTTACACTGTCTATGGCATTCTTTTCCTGATTAGTTTTTTTTCCTGTTTAAGAAATTTCTTGGGTGAACTCTATATGTGAGGCTCTGAGTTCGATTTGACTGGTATCATGTGTTGCTTGTATCAAAGATACGTTGCTCATTGCAATGATTCTTCTCGTGTGCTTTACTTTTTTTGCTACTTTGTTTTGCAAGGGCTTGTCACTTATTGAGGATTGATGATAATTTGCTGACAGATTTCTGCTTTCTTGTTTTATCGAATGAATCGTTGTGCTATCGTGTTTGCCACAATTGTCTGCTATTCTCTCACCAAGATGCACTGTATATGGCATTCTTTTCCTAATTAGTTTTTTTGCCTGTTCAAGAAGTTTCTTGGGTGAACTCTACGTGTGAGGCTGTGAGTTGGATTTGACTGGTATCATGTGTTGATTATATCAAAGATACGTTGCTCATTGTAATGATTCTTCTTGTTTGCTCTACTTTTTTTGTTGCATTATTTTGCAAGGGCTTGTCACATATCGAGGATTGTTGATAATCTCCTGACAGATTTCTACTTTCTTGTTTTACCGAATGAATCTTTGTACTGTCTTGTTTGCCACAATTGTCTGCTATTCTTTCACCAAGATGCACTGTCTATGGCATTCTTTTCCTGATTAGTTGTTTTGCCTGTTCGAGAAGTTTCTTGGCTGAACTTTACTTGTAAGGGTCTGAGTTGGATATGACAGCTATCATGTGTTGATTATATCCAAGATACGTTGCTCATTGCAATGATTCTTNAATGGCTTGTCACTTATCGAGGATTGATGATATTCTGCTGACAGATTTCTACTTTCTTGTTTTAACGAATGAATCGTTGTGTTGTCTTGTTTGCCATAATTGTCTGCTATTCTCTCACCAAGATGCACTGTCTATGGCATTCTTTTCCTAATTAGTTTTTTTGCCTGTTCAAGAAGTTTCTTGGGTGAACTCTACGTGTGAGGCTCTGAGTTGGATTTGACTGGTATCATGTCTTGATTATATGTATGATACGTTGCTCATTGTAAGGATTCTTCTTGTTTGCTCTACTTTTTTAGCTTCTTTGTTTTGCAAGGGTTTATCACGTATCGAGGATTGATGATAATCTGCTGACAGATTTCTACTTTCCTGTTTTACTGAATGAATTGTTGTGCTGTCTTGTTTGCCACAATTGTCTGCTACTCTCTTACCAAGATGAACTGTCTGTGGCATTCTTTTCCTGATTAGTTTTTTTGCCTATTCAAGAAGTTTCTTGGGTGTACTCTACATGTGACGCTCTGAGTTGGATTTGACTGGTATTATGCGTTGATTATATCAAAGATACGTTGCTCATTGCAATGATTCTTCTTGTTTGCTCTACTTTTTTTGCTGCTTTGTTTTGCAAGGGCTTGTCACTTATCGAGGATTGATGTTAATTTAATGATAGATTTCTACTTTCTTGTTTTACTAAGTGAATCATTGTGTTGTCTTGTTCGCCACAATTATCTGCTATTCTCTCACCAAGATGCACCATCTAGGGCATTCTTTTCTTGATTAATTGTTTTTCCTGTTCAAGAAGTTTCTAGGGTGAACTCTACATGTGAGGCTCTGAGTTGGATTTGACTGGTATCATTTGTTGATTATATCCTAGATACGTTGCTCATTGCAATGATTCTTCTTGTTTGCTCTACTTTTTTGCTGCTTTGTTTTGCAATTGCTTGTCTCTTATTGAGGATTGATGATAATCTGCTGACAGATTTCTACTTTCTTGTTTTACCGAATGATTCGTTGTACTGTCTTGTTTGCCACAATTGTCTGCTACACTCTCACCAAGATGCATTGTCTACGGCATTCTTTTCCTGATTAGTTTTTTTCCTGTTCAATAAATTTCTTGGGTGAACTCTATATGTGAGGCTCTGAGTTCGATTTGACTGGTATCATATGTTGATTGTATCAAAGATACGTTGCTCATTGCAATCATTCTTCTTGTTTGCTCTACTTTTTTTGTTGCTTTGTTTTGCAAGTGCTTGTCACTTATCAGGGATTGATGATAATCTGTTGACAGATTTCTGCTTTTTTGTTTTATCGAATGAATCGTTGTGCTGTCTTGTTTGCCACAATTGTCTGCTATTATCTCACCAAGATGCACTGTGTATGGCGTTCTTTTCCTGATTAGTTTTTTTTTCCTGTGCAAGAAATTTCTTGGGTGAACTCTACTTGTGAGGCTGTGAGTTGGATTTGACTGGTATCATGTGTTGATTATATCAAAGATACGTTGCTCATTGTAATGATTCTTCTTGTTTGCTCTACTTTTTTTGCTGCTTTGTTTTGCAAGGGCTTGTCACTTATCGAGGATTGTTGATAATCTCCTGACAGATTTCTACTTTCTTGTTTTACCGAATGAATCGTTGTACTGTCTTGTTTGCCACAATTGTCTGCTATTCTCTCACCAAGATGCACTGTCTATGGCATTCTTTTCCTGATTAGTTTTTTTGCCTGTTCAAGAAGTTTCTTGGCTGAACTTTACTTGTAAGGGTCTGAGTTGGATATGACAGCTATCATGTGTTGATTATATCCAAGATACATTGCTCATTGCAATGATTCTTTTTGTTTGCTCTACCTTTTTTGCTGCTTTGTTTTGGAATGGCTTGTCACTTATCGAGGATTGATGATATTCTACTAACAGATTTCTACGTTCTTGTTTTAACGAATGAATCGTTGTGTTGTCTTGTTTGCCATAATTGTCTGCTATTCTCTCACCAAGATGCACTGTCTATGGCATTCTTTTCCTAATT
>KK905452.1:4614-19633 GCA_000696445.1 Aquilaria agallochum | reverse complement strand
TGGAGGGTTTCGGTTAAATTCCGCTGCGCTGTTTGGCTCCCGAAACCCAACACATGGAGCTAGGGCTAAGCTTGGAAGAAAGCCATTTGCTTGATGAACAAAGCTTAGTGAGGGGAGTGCACTTATTGAAGGTTTTGTGACCTAGTGCAAAGTGCATAATGATGGCAGTAAAATGAGGGTTTCTAGAGCCCAAAGTTAGTACTAATTACTGTTAAAATCCTCCTAAGGCCAAGCATTAGCTTTAGGAGGGCTTCCATAGTGATTTATTTAAGTTTATTGCATGTTTTAGGGACTAACATATGGTTATTGTTGTTGCTGCATTTCATGTGTTTGTTGTTTGTGTTTGGATGCTGCATTTGGTTGCTATATCTTGTATATATGCATTGTGGTTTTTGTGTTTTAGTATCTTTGGATGCAGGTTTTAATGAGGGTCACATTGCCCACTGAATCCAAGTGTTACCCTTACTAAGTTTCTCAATCAAACTTACTCCCCTCAATTCTTTCATTTCAGGTCCAGCAGAAAGATCACATTCAAACTGACATTTTTGGTTTGAGTTTTGGTCTGAAATTTCAGGTACATGAACTTAGATATGTCTAGTTATGATCTGGAAAGTTTGGTGATTTTAGGAGCACAATTGGTATTTTTAATGGTGGTACTTATTGTGTTGTGCAGCAGCTGTCCAGCATTCTGTTCTGGAGTCCATTGTGTCTCAGGAACTCCTGTAAATTAGGGTGTGTATTTAGCTGAGTTAAGACCATTTTGTAGTGAATGTATGCATGTACATGTAGTGTATGTAAGATGAGACAAGTATGTGAACATTTGAGTAATGTTTTGGCTATGTAAGTGATGTGGTGCAAAGCTGCCTAAGTGTGAATGATAGGCTGCTTACTTGTAAATTCTGTTTTGACCACATAAAGTTATTAAAAGAAAGGGAATGTAATTCCTATGTGTAATGGACATATATGGGATAGCCTTGGAGGGCTTCCCCCTTGTGAATGAAGTGTTTGCATGGCTTGGAAAAATTGTATGGGCAAAATGGTCCAAAGTTGCCAGAATTTCGACTTTGGACCTAAAGTTTAATATCTCCATGTGTAGTACGAATCTTGGTATGAAATTTTGACCACACCTAGAGAACATATAGAGGTTGAACTGGAATTTATAACTTCTTGATTTAGATCCTTGTAGCCAAAGATATGAGGTTGTAAAATTGGCTGAGTTACTGTTCTCTTGGTCAGAATTTTGTAAACAAATTCAAAAATCCATAACTTGGTCCATAGGTGGGCTATTGATGTAAAACAAAATTCCTTGGTTTTATCTATGTCTATACTTGGTAATGGAGAAAATAAAATAGAGGGGTATGAGGCTATAATGATACATTTTATTAGTGGAAGTTACAGGTGCAGTAGCTGGTCACTAGAACTTAACAAGATTGCCTAATGTGTGGAAGCCAAAACTAAGACTTGTGCTAGTGTTTTCCTTCTTAGCTGCCATGGTTTGCATGAAATGTGAATATGTGTGTGATGGTTGGACCAATATGCATGTGTTTACATAGTTCCGAAGAGGGCCACTTGGGTATGCACACTAAGGGTAGTGTTCTGATGGCCTACAGAACATTACCAATCCTGGGAGTTTAAATGCACAGTTTTGGCACCATAACTAGACTACCCCGGAGTGGTTAACAGCTAGCACCACCACCAAAGAGAAGGTGAAAAAGGAGAGAAAATGAGAGAGCAAAGCCAATGAAAATTAAGAAGTGTGGAGAACTCCGAAGGAGGAAGGGTTTATATAGAACAAAACAAGCAGGCGGAGAGTCACTATAATGACCCTTCGCAGGCGAATGGACGTAACCGATGTAACAAATGGGACTGTTCACCAGTTGCCTGGTGACACGTGTCACCTGACGGGGGAAACAAGGGTACGCTCCTGACAACTGCCGGACCTATGCAAGTCTAGCCTGAAGTGACGCGTCTGCCTAGTCAGAGGATATGACAATTCACTGGGAGGTGTGAGTCTTTCCCAAGGAGACACATCTATCTAGTTACAGGATATGACGATTCACTGGCAGGCATGAGTCTTTCCTAAGGATACGCGTCTACCTATTCAGAAGATGTGACGATTCACTGGTAGGCAATAAAAAACCCAGAAGGGGAATGTAAACTTCTAGCCAAAGGAAAAACTTTGGGAATACCATAAGCTTTTGCAAAGAATGAGTACCACTTAATGCTGAAGGCACTACATCGGCTAGGAGAGGCATCCTGAACCAAAGAAGGGCCCTTATCCGAAGAATGTAACCTCAGTCAAAAAATTCTATTTATACTTGCTAAGATGACCGTCACCTACTACAAAGAGTTCCACGAAATGCTTGCAAAAGCTCAAGTACCAAAGATACAACTTCGGCTTTCTGAGGGCAGTAAGGAAGAGCGTCTTCTGAAAGTGTCCCACTCTACCGAAGGGCCTTTCCCAATAGCCCTCGGTGGCTATATTAAGCCGAAAGGGGGCTTTCTATTCCGGAGGAGCATTATACCCCGAAGTGGTCTTGTGGAGATATGATGAAAATGGTTAAGGAGCCTCTGACAGAGAGACCTTGAACACACTGCTGCCCTCTAGCCGAAATGGCCTATGGCCAGCTGGAGATACCTATCTCCGATTGTACAGATCAAATTTTCCTGGACATATGTCTTGAACTAAACAGGCTGTGTCAAACAGTCTTCTCCCTCCACCCTCCCATAAATACTCAGGAAGGACCTTGGTAAGAGTGACAAAACACCCGCTATTTTGCTCACTCTGTACTCCTTACTACTATTACTCTTACAAACACTGACTTGGGCATCGGAGGCTCCTCCCCCAGCAACACATTCTGGGGAGCTCTTAACCCCTGTTCTTCAAAAGTCTTGCAGACACCATCCTACTGGAAGTCTCTCATTTAGGCACCTCTACACTAGAAGTCTTTCCCTCAGGCCAGCATGTCATACAACAATGATGCCGCCGGGCACCACTCTATATGGTGATGTTCTCTATGATCTCTCTGCCTTCTCCTCAATCTTCTCTAATGGGCTTTCTCAATCTCATTCTAAATGGAGGAATGGTCATAGACTGAGGGATTGGTCCTGGAAACTAGACCAATCTTAGACCTTAGTCTTCTTCCTCTTGGATTTCTCCTATCTTCATCTTCCTCCTAAATGGTTTCATCATTATTGTGTTCTATGCTTCCAGAAGGAACATATTCAAATGTGTTCCTAGTATCCTTTTCTAGTTGCTGCTATCCATCCTGAACTGGTTCTGCTGGAGCTACCTGGAGTCCTTGCTATTGTGCTTGAATCAGCCTTACTAAGTTTTCATTGATTATATTTAAGTTCCTCTAAAGCTCTAAGCAAACCCGAGGCACTTCAGGATTTGGTACCTCCTATTGCCCCTGATTCCCTCTATTCTGTCCATTTTTTTATTGCCCAGAATTAGTAGAAGGCCATCGGGGTGGTTCCCCTCTCCTTGTGGCAACCATGTTTACTTCCTGCATTGATGATTGATCATAGAGCAGATATAAAGCTCATAGGTTTTTCAATGGCACTTGACACTAGCAGCTGACCAAACTGAGTTCATGTATGTAGATGCATGTAATGCAACTATATGCTATGTACATGTCCAAACCATGCTCTAATACCAACATATGTTACCCACTCTAGGGTATTCTAGTTATGGTGCCAAAACTTTACAGCATCATATCTTTGGCTGCAAGGCACCAAATTCATAAAATTCTAATCCCTATTCAATCACTATATGTGGTCTAGATGTGGTCAAAATTTCATACCAAGATTCCTTCTACACAGGGAGATATAAAACTTTAAGTGCAATGCCAAATTTCTAGTCGCTTTATGACCATTTTGCCCATACAAAGTTTTATAAGAGTGCAAACAGTTCACTCACAAGGGGAAAGCCCTCCAAGCTATTCCATACATGTCCAATGCACATAAGAAATACATGCTCTTGCATGTAGCAACTTTATGTGGATAGAATAGAATTTACAAGTAAGTAGCCTATCATTCACACTTAGGCAGCTTTGCACCACATCACTTACATAACCAAAACATTACTCAAATGTTCACATACTTGTCTCATTTCAAATACAATACATGTACATGCATACATGCACTATAAAATGGTCTTAACTCAGCTAAATACACACCCTAAGTTACAAGAGTGCCTGAGACACAATGGACTCTAGAATAGGATGCTAGATAGCTGCTGCATAGCATAATAAGCACCATCACTAAAAATACCAAATGTGCTCCTAAAATCACAAAACTTTCAAGGTCACAACTAAACATATGTAAGTTTAATTACCTAAAAATTTAGAGAAAAACTCAAACCACAAAGGTTATTTTAAGGTGATCTCTCAATTGGAACTGAAATGACAGAATTGAGGGGAGTAAGCTTTATTGAGAAACTTAGTGAGGCTAACACTTGGATTCAATAGGCAATGTAACCATCATCAAAATCTGTATCCATAGACACTAAAACACAAAACCACAATACATATATACAAGATATAGCAACCAAATGCAGCAGCCATTCACAACCATCAAACACATCAAATGCAGCAGCAACATAAATGAGAGCTTAGTCCATAAAACCTGCAATAAACATATGCAAATCACTATGGCAGCCCTCATCAAGCTAATGCTTGGCCTTAGCAAGATTTTAACACTAGTTAGTACTAAATTTGTACTTTAGATACCCTTCAATTAATTGCCAGCACAAAGCACTTCACATTAGGCCACAAAACCTTTGATAACTGCACTCCCCTCGCTATGCTTAGTTCATCAAGCTCATGGATCCCTTCCAATCTTAGCCCTAGCTCCATGGATGCTTGAAAATATAGTAAACAACCCATGAGAGCAAGAGAACCCTTACCTTGATGGGTATGTTGAAATTGTAGCTTGATCCTAGGTGCGCTTAAGTTTTAGCACCATATAGCTTCCAATTGCCCTCTCTTGCATTCAATTTCAAGTAGCTTTAAGTTTTGAGGTATGGTGGCTATGGAGGAAATATGGAGAAGGGTAGGTTGCATCCCTTGGCTGGTATTNATAACCAAAACATTACTCAAATGTTCACATACTTGTCTCATTTTAAATACAATACATGTACATGCATACATGCACTATAAAATGGTCTTAACTTAGCTAAATACACACCCTAAGTTACAAGAGTGCCTGAGACACAATGGACTCTAGAATAGGATGCTAGATAGCTGCTGCATAGCACAATAAGCACAATCACTAAAAATACCAAATGTGCTCCTAAAATCACAAAACTTTCAAGGTCACAACTAAACATATGTAATTTTAATTACCTAAAAATTTAGAGAAAAACTCAAACCACAAAGGTTATTTTAAGGTGATCTCTCAATTGGAACTGAAATGACAGAATTGAGGGAGTAAGCTTTATTGAGAAACTTAGTGAGGCTAACACTTAGATTCAATAGGCAATGTAACCATCATCAAAATCTGCATCCATAGACACTAAAACACAAAACCACAATACATATATACAAGATATAGCAACCAAATGCAGCAGCCATTCACAACCATCAAACACATCAAATGTAGCAGCAACATAAATGAGAGCTTAGTCCATAAAACCTGCAATAAACATATGCAAATCACTATGGCAGCCCTCCTCAAGCTAATGCTTGGCCTTAGTAGGATTTTAACACTAGTTAATACTAAATTTGTACTTTAGATACCCTTCAATTAATTGCCAGCACAAAGCACTTCACATTAGGCCACAAAACCTTACTATTGACGTGAGGGGAGCGATACGTTAGTTCATCAAGCTCATGGATCCCTTCCAATCTTAGCCCTAGCTCCATGGATGCTTGAAAATATAGTAAACAACCCATGAGAGCAAGAGAACCCTTACCTTGATGGGTATGTTGAAATTGTAGCTTGATCCTAGGTGCGCTTAAGTTTTAGCACCATATAGCTTCCAATTGCCCTCTCTTGCATTCAATTTCAAGTAGCTTTAAGTTTCGAGGTATGGTCGCTATGGAGGAAATATGGAGGAGGGTAGGTTGCATCCCTTGGCTGGTATTGCGAAATATGGGAGAAGAAATGGTGGTCTTGATTACTTAAATTGTCAAAAGTACACTAAAGACACTTAAGTGGTCCTAACCTTGTCTTATCTCAATTTCCTTGCTACAAGACTATGGTTACCTACTCTTAATCTCTTTCCCCACATTTGACCAACCTTACCTTTGCTTCAACAGCATCTCCTTAGGCGGGATAACCCCACAATTTCACAATTTCACTTAATCTAGAGACATACACATCTTAAGGCTTACATTAAAACGCTTAGGTCCTTTATTCCTTTTTGTGTTTTCTTTGACCTTAGTTGTCTTCCATAAGCAATTTGGTCCTCCAATAGCACTTTCATACCATTCATATCCTTCCTATGACTCTCCAAAGATCTTTCTTGGGAATTTTGCAGTTAAGTACCCGAATTCCCAAAACCTTACAAAAAAGTTCATAGGTTGCTTGACAAACAACCAATCCTTAAGGCTTTTCTTAGGCATCAGGTTACTGACTTGGAACACTTTCAGGGAGGTGTTGATCATGCTTTTTACCCCCCACACTTTAGTCACTATGAAGAAAATTGCACAATATAAGGGTCCTTGACCATTCTGCCATACATTGTAATTCTCCTTCTTTTGTTAGGTGGTAACAATCCTCCCCTCCTTAAAAATTTTGGTCCTCAAAAATAGCTTTTAGCTTCGAGTATTCTTCAGGATACCTATCCATAAGATCTTGTCCAATTTCCCAGGTTGCTTCTCTTTTAGAGTGGTGTGACCACTGAACTTTAACCATGGGAATGAGCTTGTTTCTTAACCTTTTGGTATCCTTGGCTAAGGTTCCTCTTCATATGTCAAGTTAGGTTTGAACTGTATGTCTTCCACTACAATAGCATGCTTCGTGCCTAATAGATACTTCTTAAGCATACTGATGTGAAGAACATTATGAACACTTGACATGCTTGGTGGTAGCGCTAACCTGTATGCTACCTTTCCAACTCTGTTGAAGATCTCATATGGACCTATGTATCTTGGAGCTAACTTGGTTCTTCTGCCAAATTTGATAGTGCCCTTGGTTGGTAAAACTTTTAGCCAAACATTGTCACCAACCTCAAATTTAAAGTCTCTTCTTCTTTTGTTCACATAGGTTGTGGTCCTTTCATTGGCTACCTTTAGTCTCTCTTCGATTTTCTTGATTTTAGCAGTAGTCATAGTCCTTGATGTATTCTAACCATCTCCTTTGCTTCTTGTTCAATTCTTTCTGATTGAACAAGTACTTTAGGCTCCTAAGGCTAGTGTAGATCACAAAGGAACTACCTATCATGTTACCACCACACAAAAATGGGAGAATTACAAGTTTGTCATCATGGCTAAAAACCATTATGTTGTGTAATTCTCACCATACTGATTGAAGTGTTGGTGGTAAAAGGCATGATCAGCACCTCTTTAAAAGTGTTCCAAGTTGGTAACTTGGCCCCCAAGAAAAGCCTTAAGGGTTGATTGTTTGTCAAGCAACCTATGGACTTTTTGTAAGGTTTTGGAAATTCTTGTACTTAATTGCAAAACTCTCAAGAAAGAGACTTGGAAAGTTATAGGAAGGACATGAATTATATGAAAGTGCTATTGGAGGACCAAATTGCTCATGGAAGACAAGTTTGGACAAAGGAAACACTAAAGGCATTAAGGACCTAAATGTCCTACTGTAAACCTTAAGGTGTTCAAGATGTTGACTTAAGTCAAAGTGTGAGATTGTGGAATTATCCAACCATGGGGGAGGTAGCCAAGGCTTGATGAATAGTAAAAAATGTTGGGCACATGTGTACCAAATGAGTTTAAGACAAAGAAACCATAATTAGTGAGAAGGAAAATGACATAAAGCAAGGTTCAGCTTGTTAAGTGTGTTTTGTGCCCTTAAGCTCATTTAAGGCCACTTAAGTGGCCAATTCACTTATGTCTCTCCCATATTCGACCAACAGAGCCACCACCCTCCTCCACACTTCTTCCATAACTCCCCCATAGCCACCATACCTCCAAGATTGAAATTGAAGGCAAAATAAAGCAAGAAAGGGCAATTGAAAGCTATGTGGTGCTAAGACTTGAGTGCACCTAGGATGAAGCTCTGATTTCATCATACCCATCAAGGTAAGGGTTCTTTTGCTAGGTCTAAGCTTTGAAGAGATCCATGAGCTTGATGAACCAAGCTTAGTGAGGGGAGTGCACTTATTGAAGGTTTTGTGACCTAGTGTGAAGTGCACAACGTTGGTAGTAAAGTGAGTGTTTCTAGAGCCGAAAGTTAGTACTAACTACTATTAAAATCTTCCTAAGACCAACCATTAGCATGAGGAGGGCTGCCATGGTGATTTATTTATGTTTGTTTCATGTTTTATGGACTAACCTATGGTTATTTTTGCTGCTGCATTTCATGTGTTTGTTTGTTGTGAATGGCTGCTGGATTTTGTTGCTATATCTTGTATATATGCAATGTGGTTTCTGTGTTTTAGTGTCTTTGGATGCAGGTTATAATGATGGTTACATTGCCTATTAAATCCAAGTGCTATCCTTACTAAGTTTCTCAATAAAACTTACTCCCACCAATTTTGTCATTTTAGGTCCAGCAGAAAGATCACCTCCAAACCGACATTTATGGTTTGATTTTTGATCTAAAATTGTAGGTACAAGAACCTCCATGTGTCTAGTCATAATCTAGAAATTTTGGGGATTTTATAAGCACATTTGCTATTTTTGATGGTGGTACTTATTGTATTGTGCAACAGCTGTCCATTATCGTGTTCTGGAGTCCATTGTGTCTCAGGCACTACCGTAACCTAGGGTGTATATTGAGCTGAGTTAAGACCATTTTCTATTTCATGTATGCGTGTATACAAAATGAGACAAGTATGTGATCATTTGAGTAATGTTTTGGCTATGTAAGTGATGTGGTGCAAAGCTGCCTAAGTGTGAAAATGGGCTGTTTACTTGTAAATTCTATTTTGGCCACATAAAGTTGTTAAAAGAAAGGGAATGTAATTTCTATATGTAATGGACACATATGGCATAGCTTTGGAGGGTTTTCCCCTTGTGAATGAAGCGTTTGCACACTTATGAAATTTTGTATGGGCAAAATCATCATAAAGTGACAAGAATTTTGACTCTCCACTTAAAGTTCTATATCTCCCTGTGTAAATGGAATTNATCGCAAATTTGGCTAAGTTACTGTTATTTGGTCATAATTTTGTAACCAGCTTAAAAAATCCATAACTTGGTCCATATGTGGGCCATTGATGTAAAAAAAATTTCATTGGTTTGATCTAGGTCTCTAATTGATAATAAAGTAAAAAAAAATAGGCGGTACATGGCTAGAATGATACAGTATATTAGTGGAAGTTACAGGTGTAGTGGCTGGTCACTAGAACTTATCAAGATTGCCTATTGTGTGGTACCCAAGATTAAGGCTTGTGCTAGTGTTTTCCTTCTTTATTGCCATGGTGTGCATGAAATGTGAATATGTGTGTGATCATTGGACCAATATGCATGTGTTTACATAGTGTCCAAGAGGGCGACCTGGGTATGCACACTAAGGGTAGTGTTCTAATGGCCGACAGAACATTACCAATCCTGGGAATCTAAATGCATAATTTTGGCACCATAATTGGACTACCCTGGAGTGGGCAATAGAAGTTGCTATCAAAGCATGGTTTGTACATGTACATAGAATATAGTTGCATTACATGCATCTACATACATGAACTTAGTTTGGTCAGCTGCTAGTGTCAAGTACCATTGAAATACCTATGATCTTTATATGTGCTCTATGATGAGTCATCAATTCAGGCAGTAAACGTGGTTGCCACAAGGAGGGAGGAACCACCCTAAAGGCCTCCTACTAATTCTAGGCAACAAAAAATTGGACAGGATAGAGGGAATCAGGGGCAACAGGGGGTATCAAACCCTGAAGTGCCTTAGGTTTGGTTAGAGCTTTAAAGGAACTTAACTCTAATCAATCAAAACTTAGAAAGGCTGATTGAACCACAACAGTAGGGAGTAGAAGTAGCTCCAACAAAACCAATTTAGGATGCACAGCAGCAACCAGAAGAGGATACTAGGAACACATCTAAATATGTTCCTTCAAGAAGCTTAAAAGATACAAATGATGAGACCATTGAGGAGGAAGATAAGGATAGGAGAAATCCAAGACGAAGAAGACTGAGGTCTAAGACTGGTCAGGTGTCCAGGGCCAATCCCTCAGTCTATGACCATTCCTCCACTAGGAATGATATTGAGGAAGGCCATGAGAGAAGATCCATGAGAAGGCATAGAGATCATAGAGAGCATCACCATATAGAGGGCTCTCATAGATCCAAGAGACATAGATCAGAGGATCTGGAAGGGGTTGATGAAATCAGACTATTGGAGAGGTTCCAAGGCCTAAGAGCTCCATAGTTTGATGGAAGAATTGGGCCAAAGAGAGTTGAGGAGTGGTTAATCTTCAAAGAAAAGATGTTTGAGAGGATGCCACTCAGCTCCACCAAGAAGGTGTCACTGTCGACTTACAACTTGGTGGGCAGTGCAGAAATGTGGTGGAGAACCACCAGGGATAGGTATGCTTTCCAGAAGGGCAGAAGGCTAGGAAGTGATATTGAGATGAGCTGGCCAGAGTTCACACAGCTATTTTAGGAGCAGTACAGTAGTGATGCCATCAAGGATATGACGTAAGCTAAATTTGATGCTCTAAGGCAGGACAACCTCAGTGTCCTAGAGTATGAGCACAAATTCAATCAATTGATGAGGTATGCTCCTTAGTATCATGGACTGGAGGAATTGAAGGCCAAAATATTTATTAGAAGACTAAAATCAGATAGTAGAAAGGCTGTTAGACCTTTTGGAGCAGTTATTATAAAGCAATTTAGAAAGTTCTATTAGTAGAGAAAGAGGAGTATGAGACTAAGTACTTTCCCAGTGGACTAGGGGAAAGTAGTCAGGCAGGAGGCAAGCAGAAGAAGCCACCACATGGCAAGGGAATTGCCAACAATTCTCATCTTGGTGGTGAGGGCAAGGTTAAGGGGAAGTTCCTTGGGCTAAAGTGCCCTAAATGCAAGAAGTTTCACGCAAAGAAACCTTGCTATTTTGACGCCCAAATGTGTCTAAGATGTGGATCCATAGATCATTCGATCAAAGACTGCCCATAGAATCAAGGAAGGCCAGAAGACCAAGGTCCAGTAAGGCCTATTAGGGCAGGACCTAGAGGGGGAGCGCTAGGGAGGGATAGTAGAGGCTAGTTCTTCTAGTGCCTCGGCCTCGACTACAGAGAGCTGGCAGAGTCTTCCAAGTAGAGAGGCTAGAGATATTAGAGCACGCAGGAGCACTAAGAGGTAACATTTACCTTATTGGTATGCCTGTTAGTGTTTGTTTGATATTGGTGCATCTGTGTCTATAGTGGCTATGAAATTTGTTGATGCCATGAAATTGCCTACTGAAATCATGCCTAGGATATCCTTAGTGAAAACAGCAGGTAGTCAATGTCCTTTCACTAATGACCTAGCTAAGGATTTTGGGCTAGTAGTATGAAAGACCAAGGCTATGACTAATCTACTAATGTTGGATATTCCTTAAGTATGATTTAGTGTTGGGTATGAATTGGCTTGCTATGCATAACATAAGAATTGATTGTGCTAAAAAGGAAATCACATTGCCTGATGCTGAAGTGCTTGCATTAGTGAATTCTACGGAATTAGTGTGTGAAATGCATGACATGGAGCTAGAGGTATTAGATGAAATACCTGTGATTTCTCAGCATTTGTTACTATTATGCATTGAATGAATTGCACTATGGTGAGGAAGTGGACAGCATACCTTAGTAAGAGACTTTCCATAAGTTTTTCCTAAAGACTTGTCAGGTATTCCTTCACTAAGGGAAATTGAGTTTGAGATCAAGTTGCAACTAGGGACTAGTCCAATATCCATACATCCTTGCAGAATGCCAATCACAGAGATGAGTGAGCTCAAGAAACAACTTCATGAACTTCTTGAAAAAGTGTTCATAAGGCCAAGTGTTTCACCATAGGGAGTTCCTATTATCTTTGTGAAAAAGAATTATGGATCTTTGAGACTATGCATTTACTACAGGAAGCTCAATGTAGTGACTATCAAGAACAAGTATCCACTCCCTAGGATTGAGGATCTTTTTGATCAACTCAAGGGAGCTAAGATCTTCTCTAAGATAGATTTGAGATCTGGATACTTCCAATTGAGAGTAAAGGAAGATGACATTCCAAAATTACATTTAGGAGCAGATATGGGCATTATGAGTACACAGTCATGCCATTTGGTTTGACTAATGCCTAGCTGCTTTCATAGACCTAATGAACAGGGTGTTCAGACCACATCTGGGCAAATTTATGGTTGTGTTCATTGATGATATCCTACTGTATTCCAAGGATGAAAATGAACATGAACATCATCTGAAGATTGTCCTAAAGACTCTATTGGAACATCAGCTTTATGCCAAGTTATCCAAGTGTGAATTTTGGATAAGGGAAGTGTCTTTCCTAGGACACATCATAGATGCACAAGGCCTTAAGGCAGACCCTGAAAAGGTCAAGGCAAAGCAAGAGTAGGAAAGACAAAAGATTGTGAAGGAAATTAAAAGTTTCCTAGGATTAGCTTGATACTACAGGAGATTTGTATCAGGCTTTTCCATGATTGCCTCAGTTTTTACTCATCTGACCAAGAAAAGCCAAATATTTGAGTGGACTGAAAAGTGTGGAAAGAGTTTCCAGGAGCTCAAACAGAGGTTGATTAAGGCTTCAGTATTGATTCTTCTTGATCCAAGTAAGCCCTACATCATATATATAGATGCATCTTGATCTGGGTTAGGTTGTGTGCTTATGCAAGACAGAAATTTCATTGCTCATGGGTCAAGGCAGTTGAGACCCCTTAAGCAAAATTATCCTACCCATAACCTAGAACTGGCAGCAGTGATTTTTGCTCTGAAGCAATGGAGGCATTACTTGATGCATGGTTCCTTTGTGATCTACACTGACCATAAGAGCCTAAAGTACTTGTTCACTCAGAAAAAGTTGAACATGAGGCAAAGGAGATGATTAGAATACATGAAGGACTACAACTGCTATACAGAATACATAGAGAGCAAAGGCAATCTAGTAGTAGATGCCTTGAGCAGGAAGTACATAGGTCTTCTGAAATGAGGATCCATAACTGATTATGATGAGTAGAATAGTGTACTATGCCTATGGCATAAATGGCATAAGTGTGGGGAAGCCCAAATCTACACATTGACAATTTAGTCTGGATGGATTGAAGAAGCCAGAAAGGCACAGGAGACAGATCCTAATCTAGAAAAGATTTCAAGAAAGGAAAAAGGTTCCTTCAATCAATCCTTCACCTACAAGCAAGGATTACTGTATTTCAAGGACCGAATTTATGTGCCTAAAGGAGCAAAGCTCAGGGATAAAATACTTGAAGAAGCTCACACAGGCAAGTTGAACATCGATCCAGGAAGTAAGAAAACGTATAAAGACTTGAAGCCTCACTTCTAGTGGCCAAATATGAAGAGAGACATAGCTACTTATGTCTCCAGATGTGCCACATGCTAAAGGGTGAAGGTAGAGCACCAAAAGCTAGTTGGTACCTTATAGACTCCACCTATACCAGTGAGGAAGTGGGGCAACATAGCCATTTACTTTTTGACTAGGCTACCTATGACTAGATTAAGTCATGATACAATCTATGTCATTGTGGATAGGCTAACCAAATCTGCCCACTTCTTGCCTATGAAACTGACAAACTCCTTGGAGAAGTTAACTCAGATATATGTCTAGGAGATAATGAGACTCCATGGAGTGCTAGATCCCATTGCATATGATAGAGATCCAAGATTTACAGTTTGATTTTGGAGTGCTTTTCATAAATCACTAGGAACAAAAATCCACCTGAGTACTGCTTATCATCCTCAGACAGATGGGCAATCTAAAAGGGTGATACAGATACTAGAAGAGATGCTCAGGAGCTGTGTGTTGGATTTAAAAGGTGAATGGGACCAACACTTGCCATTGGTAGAATTCTCATATAACAATAGTTACCAAAGCACCATTGGTATAGCACCTTATGAAGCATTATATGGAAGAATGTGCATGACCCCCCATTATTGGGTGGAAGCCTCAGATAAGTTAGAGTTAGGTCCTAAAATTATTGAAGAAACTACTACCAAGATAAAAAAGATTCAAGAAAGATAACNGACCGTAGCCTATGTGAACAAAAGAAGGAGAGACTTGGAAGTTGAGGTTGGTGACAATGTTTGGCTGAAAGTTGCACCAACCAAAGGCACTATCAGATTTAGTAGAATAACCAAGTTAGCTCCAAGATACATTAGTCCTTATGAGATATTGGACAGAGATGGCAAGGTAGCATACAGGTTAGCTCTACCCCCAAGCATGTCAAGTGTTCATAATGCTTTTTACATTAGTATGCTTAAGAAGTGTCTATTAGACACAAAGCATGCTATTATAGTGGAAGACATACAATTGGAACCTA
Organism: Aquilaria agallochum; assembly: GCA_000696445.1. Lineage (NCBI taxonomy): Eukaryota > Viridiplantae > Streptophyta > Magnoliopsida > Malvales > Thymelaeaceae > Aquilaria > Aquilaria agallochum. The sequence continues at coordinate 5,018 of KK905452.1, read as the reverse complement.
ACTTGACATATGAAGAGAAACTTATCGCTATCTTAGCCAGGGATACCAGAAGGTTAAGAAACAAACTTATTCTCATGGTTAAAGTTCAGTGGTCACACCACTTTGAAAGAGGAGCAACCTAGGAAATTGAAAAAGACTTTATGGAAAGGTATCCTAAAGAATACTTGAAGCTAAAGGCCATTTTGGAGGACCAAAACTTTTAAGGGGGGAGGATTGTTACCACCACACAAAAATGAGAGAATTACAAGTGTGGCATAATGGTCAAAAAGCCATTATATTGCGTAATTCTTTTCATAGTGATTGAAGTGTGAGGGGTAAAAGGTATAATTAACACCAAATTAAAAGTGTTCCAACATGGTAACTTGGCCCCCAAGAAAAACCTTAAGGGTTGCTTCCTTGTCAAG
>KK905451.1:17894-37858 GCA_000696445.1 Aquilaria agallochum | reverse complement strand
GTCTATCTCTGCCGCAGCCAGCACTAGAAACCATATTCACCTTTTCGTTTCCGCTGCGCTAACCAATACCCTTATCTCTACTCAACCAAACCGAAAACCAAGGAAAACCAAGGACACAGCCATACCCAGGAGTCACCGGCGACCACAACAATACCGGCGGTGTTGCCGGAAAACCTCCCACACGGCGGCTCATGAGCGTCATGTGCCGCTGTCCGGCCACCTCCGGCGACGGCGTTCTGATGGATGTGCTCGCCTCTCTGTCCTGAACAAGTTTCTGGTCTTGATTCATGTCAATTATGACCAGAATTTGAGTTTCCTCACCATCCGATGAGTTTCTCGTATGTTGTTGTGCATCATCAGCAAAGTTTGTGATCTGTTTGTTCGTCTCAAGGAGAATGTCAAATTCTAAGGAGAAAAATTCCCAATCAGCTATGGCTTCACAACCGTCTGTTACTTTATCTCAGGAAGAGTATACTAAATACTTGCAATATCAGTCTGCACAGCAGGCCACTTCTACTCCCATGGCATCTGTCGTCCATCGAGGTAATCCAACAACTTGTTATTCGTCCAGCCTCTCTAGAAATCAGTCTTGGGTGTTGGACTCTGGTGTCACTGACCATATTTCAGGTAAAATAGCCAATTTTGATCAAATATCTCCTCTAGCTTCAAATCATAGCCAACTCACCATTGCTGATGGATCTATCACCACCATTAAAGTTGTTGGATCTACTCGACCTTGTCCTTCTCTTACTTTACCCTCTACGCTCTATGTTCCAAATTTTCCATTCAATCTTATGTCTGTGAGTAAACTGACAAAACAATTAAACTGTTCTGTTAGTTTCTTTCCTGATCATGTCATTATCCAGGATTTGAAGACTAAGAAGACGATTGGAGAAGGGTGTGAATCGAATGGAATGTACTAGTTTGATAGATTGCAGTCGTTAGTAGCGTGTCCTATTTCAGCTTCTCCTCTTTTAATTCATAGCCTCTTGGGTTATCTATCCTTGGAGAACCTCAAGAAATTAGTCCCGAACTTAAGTTCAATCTCTACTTTGCAATGTGAGTCTTGTCAGCTTGGGAAGCATCATCGTGCTCCCTACTTGTCTCGAGTTAATAAACGAGTTGATAAACCTTTTTTGCTGATTCATTCAGGTATTTGGGGCCCTAGTCGTACCAAGTCTAAATTGGGATTTCAGTATTTTGTAATTTTTGTTGATGATTTCTCTCGAATGACCTGGTTATATCTAATGAAAGATCGTTCAGAGTTATTTTCTATCTTCTATGCCTTTTGTGTTTAAGTTCAAAATCAGTTTCACACCCGAATCAATATTCTTCGTAGTGATAATGCAAAAGAGTATTTCTCTAACTCAATCTCTAGTTACATGCAGCAACAAGGTATACTCCACCAATCCTTCTGCCCATACACATCTCAACAAATGGAGTAGCCGAGAGAAAAATCTAACACATTGTTGAAACAGCTCGTACCCTGTTAATTCATATGAATGTACCCAAAAGTTTTTGGGGAGATGCTGTGCTCACTGCATGTTTTCTTATCAATCGTTCGCCATCTTCTATCCTTGCGGGTAAAATTCCTTTTTCTAATCTTTTTCCTAGTCAAGCTCCCTTTTCTATTATTCCTCGTATATTTGGTTGTCTGTTTTGTTCATCAGAACCAGCCTGGCACAGATAAACTAGACCCCAAATCCCTAAAATGTATTTTCCTTGGATACTCTCGTTTGCAAAAAGGGTACAAGTGTTTCAGTTCTTCCTTAAATCGTTTTTTTGTTTCTGCTGATGTTACATTTTTTGAAACCACATCATATTTTTTTGATACTCAATTCGTGTCTTCTGATACTGATGACTGTCTGCCCTTGCCCTTGCCCTTGCCCTTTGTACCTATGGCTCCTACCAATATGGATGCTCCAGTAACTGCTTCTGCTCCTTCAGAGGTCATTCATGACAATAATCTGGCTCCTTTAGAGCGTCTTTCTCATTCTGATTTACAGGTCTATACTCAACGTCCTCGTCAAGAAGTACTACCTTAAGATTCACGCTCGTCTCTACTGCCTTCATCTTCAACTCCACCGGCTGACGATTTAGATATTCCAATTGCCTTTCGCAAAGGAAAAAGGCCTTGTACACTTCATCCTATCTCAAATGTGATCTCTTATAATTCATTGTCACCATCATACTCTGCTTTTGTCTCTACCTTGTCTTCCATTCCTTTGCCTAAGTCTGTTTCAGAGGCCTTGTCTCACCTTGGATGGGAGCAATGGATGAGATCTCAGCTTTGCGGGTTAATAATACATGGGATTTAGTTCCTCTTCCACATGATCAGACAGTAGTGGGTTGTCGATGGGTGTTTAATGTTAAAATTCACCCTAATGGTACAGTTGATCGGTTGAAAGCTCGTCTGGTAGCTAAGGGATATACACAAGTATACGGCATGGACTACTCATAGCGTTTTCTCCAGTAGCCAAAATGACTTCAATACGAGTTGTCATTGCATTGGCAGCCACAAATCAGTGGCCTTTACATCAATTAGATGTGAAGAATGCCTTCCTCCATGGTGATCTTGAGGAGACTATCTTTATGGAGCAACCACCTGGGTTTGTTGTTCAGGGGGAGACTGATCTTGTATGTTGCTTAAACAAATCTTTGTATGGTTTGAAACAGTTACCACGAGCATGGTTTGGTCACTTCAGTGCAGTTGTTATGGAGTTTGGTTTGCAGCAATGTGGCGTTGATCACTCTGTCTTTTATCGACACTCCAGAGTTGGTAAAATTATTCTGATTGTCTATGTTGATGATATTGTTATCACTGGTGATGATAATGTTGGTATCCAGTCCTTGAAATCCTTCCTGCAAATAAAATTCCAGACAAAGGATCTTGGTTCGTTAAGATACTTCTTAGGTATTGAAGTAGCAAGGTCCAAAATGGGGATTTGCTTGTCCCAAAGGAAGTATGTCCTTGATCTTTTAAAAGAAGCTGGTTTATTGGGAGCCAAGTCAGTTGATAGCCCTATGGAGACAAATGTCAAGCTTGATGTAGATAAAGGGGAATACTTGGAGGAACCTACCAGGTATCGAAGACTTGTTGGCAAATTAAATTATCTAATTGTTACTCGTCTAGATATTTCATTTGCTGTGAGTGCAGTAAGTCAGTTCATGGACTCTCCTCGTACTAGCCACTGGGATGCAATAGTTAGAATTTTGAGATACCTTAAAGGAGCACAATGACGAGGTTCCCTTTACCAAAATCGTGGTCATACTCAGATTCAAGGATACACAGATGCTGATTAGGCAGGCTCCTATGATCGACGGTCTACTTCAAGTTACTGTGTTTTTATGGGAGGAAACTTGGTGTCATGGAAAAGCAAGAAACAAAGTATTGTTGCAAGGTCAAATGCTGAATCTGAGTATAGGGCAATGACGTGTACTACTTGTGAACTAATTTGGTTAAGGCATCTTCTCATGGAGCTTGGTTTCGCACTCATCTCTTATGGAATTAGTGTGTGATAATCAAGCAGCTATCCATATTGCATCAAATCCTGTCTTCCATGAGAGAATTAAACATATTGAAGTTGACTACCATTTTGTTCGTGAGAAGCTTTAAGAAGACTTGATCAAGACCCCGTATGTCAAATTAGAAGATCAACTTGCTGACTTATTCACTAAAGCTTTAGGAGGGTCTAAAGTAAAGTCTATATGTGACAAGCTTGGAGCTTATGATATGTATGCTTCAGCTTGATAGGGAGTGTTATGGAATATTATTTATAGTTTAGGAAACATAATAACCTCTCTTTATTCCTAGGGATTTACTTTCTTTATTGCTAGAGATTTCCTTTCCTTGTATTCTCCTCCCATCTATTATATAAAGGTTGTGTGAGGGTATTGTAAGTATCAAGCCCTCTGTTTCTTCGTCTGATATTGTTTAACAGGAACAAAAGTGTCCATTGTCAACTAACTCTTTCCAAAAGCATGAAGCTGAATCTTCATAAACTGCAGTCTCAAAGGCATTTCCATTTAAGCAATAATCATGTATCCATTTGACGCACAAGGAACATCCATTTTCATTAACTCTCCACAACAGTTTACACATTGCAATTTTGTTCCATAAACTTAATTCAGTAAGCCCAAGCCATCGTACGTCTTTGGTTTACAAACATCATTCCAAGCGACAAGATTTTACCTCACATTCAAATCAGGCGCTGACCAAAAATACCCTCTGCATAAAGTCCTTCTATTTCTCTCCCTCAAACATATCCAAAAAGTTGCAATAGGGATCATAGAAATAGGGATAGCCATTTTGTTGCCTTTGCTCTAATCCCATGAAAAGCCCAAGCTTCCTTCTGAAGAGAACCTGTCTGAACTCACTTCATGCCAATTATAATCTTTGCAGTATCCCATTGCTGACTAGTCCATTTGGAGAAGAGCAAGAGATGTTTACATTAAAATAAAACACTTTAAGGGGCAGAGACATTACATTCTTGCCTTACAGCAGAGATATGCAAACTTCCCAAAATGTTGCCAAACAATCACTGAAAGTTGCTATGCATTTCACCAAATCTTGAACAACCTTAACAAGTTTTTTGATATTGTTAGTAATTTAGGGCACAGTTAGTGTGATCTGATTGTTCCTGTAAATCGTTCCCTCCAGACCTGAGAGACACGGACTTTCTAGTTGGATCTTTTCTGTGTTGGTTTTTATTTTGCTCCTGTTAACTCTGTATTGGTTTGAAGCTGGTTTTGGTCTTATTCTACATTTCATATAGATCCACAGGAGAAAAGTACGTGCATGGCAGATGATATGTGTTTTGTCACCATTTGTTAGTGATGATATAGCAGATGAAGTCACACGCCACTTGCACGTAGCTCTCTATGTAAGTGATTCTCGCTTTTTTCAAGTTATGTAGTTCTATCCTGTATTTACCCTCGAGTGATGTTAGTTTTTTTGCATTAAATGTTGGGCAATGGTAGGGTAATTCCAATTTCTTTTATCTTATCATTGTTGTCTCTTATATTATGTTTTATTCCATATTACAACGCCAAAATTTGCATATTACTGTTGATTTGTTAAGTATATACCATTATTGTTTTCTGGGATCTTTTTATTGACAGTTTGTTCAAGCTATATTTCTGTATATATAGATTTAGATTTCCAGAGTTCTTTCCAATACATTATAGTTGTTAATATTTATAATGGTCTTCATAAACAGTATATTTTCTTTGGATGTTCTATCTGCACATTATGACACCAAAAGCCTTTGTTTAGTCATTCACGAGAGTGGGAGTTTAGATGCTGCAGCTCCAGCAAAGTGTATAATGCTGGCAGTGTTACTTTGACTTGCTTTACTTTATTAATATGGTCTTTTGCTGTTCCAGAAAAATAGTAAAGTAATAATAACAATAATTTCTTCTCGTGAGGCATTGAAAACGAGTATAGTTCAGTAAATATTGAGAATTTTATGTTGGCCTTGATTGCAAATCTAGTGTTCAGGTTTCTAGATAGTACGGTACCTGCCAAGAATACTTCAGCCTAAGATTTTTAAGGTTTTACATTTATTATGGGCATCCAGGGTTTGGGCTCTTCATTAAACCAACCAAAATGTTTTGATCATAGACTGTTTTTCCCCTACTGATGTAAGCGGTCCTGTTCTCTTCTGTGTTCTCTGTACTAAATCCCAATACTGAAGGGGTAGAGCTAGGATTTTTTCTTAGGGGGCAGAGTTGAGACTAAGATGTGATATTTTTTACAGAAATGAGACTACACGGAAAAAATTGATATTCTTATTAAATAGAAATGTATGAACATCATAGCTATGTTTTGGGTGAAGTAAAAAATGGTATAAATATATTATAGTATCATTCTTTTTGAACTGCAAAAATTTAGAAATTGTTGTCTTTAAAACAAATAATATGTGGTTTAAGTATGTCTAAATATTTTCCTTTGCTAAATGTATGTAATATAATTTTCTGGAAAATGATCAGTAAAGGGGTTAGGGTGGAGTTGGGGCAGAGGGGAGCTCAGAGGGGCTGTGTACCCCCTAGCTCCCCCTACAAGGTCTGTCCCTGAAGTACCGTATTGCAAACTATATGAGTGCAAATGCAGTGATTTCTGTTTTAGTTCTTTGAACGCCTGTGTGATGAACATTTTGTTCTTCTTAGTTGACTTCTTGTGTTCTTGTTTTTGACAGAGAAACAATCTACCTGGTGTTCGTCAGTACTTGGAAACTTTCGGGATTAATATTTGCTTGAAGTTTCCATTGCTTGTAAGTGCTTATTTTGTCTCTTTTTTTTTTTATCAGCTTTAACCTTTCAGTCTAGTTAGCTGCATGACCCATATTAGATGGAAGATTGTCAGAGGATATCTATTCCTGCGAAACATGAATGCAGGAGGTTAAATTGAATAAGCAAGTCTCTATGCATACCTATTTTGATGTGAAAGTGGAGAAACTAAACCATCCCTTGGAAAGTTTCAGTTGCATGCTAGTAACCTTGCTTTCTGTGCATGGAACTTGTTTGTCAACTACTTTGAGGCATCGTGCTTATACCCATTTGGCATGACTTCAGCTTCACTAGCAGAAGCAGTTATAGAAAAAAAAGCTATATGATCTTTGGCCGCTTCGTGCAAGTTGAATCAACTTCAAAAAAGCTAATTTATGATCTTTGGGCTGCTTCCTGCAAGTATAATCAACTTTCAGAATTTCCTTATAGTCCAAGACATTACCTAGAGATGAATCAAGTGATTGAACGTGTTGGGTCCTTTATTTGCAGGTTGGGGAACAATTAGTTCCTATTTTAAGAGATTATGACATGAGGCCTCAGGTAAACATCACAATGTCTAATGTCTTTCCATTGCTCTATTTTTCTGCTTTCATTTTGGAAATGTCACGAGAATTATAACCCATCGTTTCATTATTTGCACTAACATACCTTCTTGTTATTTGCTCTATGGATTCTTAACTACATGTTAGAATAAAAATTCCTTGCTAAATATTAATATTGTTGTCCTTTTGAGGATGATGATTGTCGCGATGGTGATAATGGTGATGGTGTATTTATGATGATATTATTGTGTTGATGCGACAGCCCAAACTTTGGGCTAGTAGTTTAAGCTTTGTGGTTGTTATGCAAGGCTTAGAGCTCCACTGCTCCCTTTGTCCTTGCCTTCATAGATTCCAACAACAAGAAAAAAAATCTGTACTTCCTGCATCGTGGAAAAAATGGAACTAATATTTTTTTATAAAGTTTAAGGATGTTATGCTACATGACTATAGTTGGTGAGTGTTCCCTTTCACTCCCTTATGTCACGTACGTGCACACTATTTTTGCTAGTGTAATGCTACATTGATGTAGTTGGTGTGTTTCTCTTTTACTCCGTCATCTGTTACATGCATGTGTGCTATTTCTTCTATTTTAACTGCAGGCCCTTGCGTCCTATGTGTTCATTGCTGCTAATGTAATGCTTCATGCTCCCAATACGGTTAAGTTTAGACACTTGGATGAATTATTTCCCCCAATCATTCCATTTCTGACCTCACATCACCATAGCTTACGAGGTTTTACCCAGGTCAGTTTTTCAATTAAATGGGGTTTACATTGTTTGTTGCTATTTCTATGTAAACGATAAAAAATAAAAGAAAAAGAACTGTTATTTCCTTTTGCAGGTCCTTGTGCATCAAGTACTTAAAAGATTGTTCCCTGCCTTTGATTCTGAAAATGCCAAAGCCATGTCCTTGGAAAAACAATGCTTCCAGGATTTGAACTTATACTTGGAAAATAACTCTGATTGTATGCGGTAAGATTTACCTGGCTTGTCTTTTTCTTGAAGGGTACATATTAGACAACTGCTTGTTCGTTGTTCCTAAACTGCAAATCTGTTGGGTTTTTGTCTGCTTATCTGCTTAACATTTATCGGAACATTGGATGTGAGTGGTGCATGTTGAATTATTGCTGTCCGCAAAGCTTAAAGAGTTTTGGAGGGGAGAGGGAAGGGTGCAATGTCAATATTCTTTTAGGTTAATCCAGGAGGCCAATTGAAGAATTATTCAAGGCTGTCTTATGGAGTTGGTATAAAATTGCACTGATAATCAGAAATTTGTGGTCTGGAGACTTGAGGTGTCTAAATCCATCTTAAGTCGCATGTAGATTTTAACTGTAATCTATGCTAGTAAATAAAATTCAATTAATTAAAACTGAAATGCAGAGTACACAGTTCATCTATTTATTACAAAGCAAACAGATTAGTTGTGAACAATTACTTGTCAATCAATTTTTTGAAATACAATGTAAGAATGAATTAAATTATTTGATAGCTGGTTTGAAGTGCATTCTATTGCATTAAAACTCAAAGTGCTTTCAACTAAAAAGGAAAAAAGCTTTTCCTTTCCGATGTAAATGTCTTGTTTCCGTAATGCTATAGCAACTAGAGAATTTTAAAAATGTGGGTTTTCTGGAATTTTAGTGGAAACTTTTAGACTTTCAAGTCCTAGTTTCAATGCATTAGAATTTTAAATCTCTTTGGTGAAAGTTATCCAAACACTGGATTCAGCTTTGTTGGAATTTTAAAAAAATTTAAAAGTATTTCCTCCTAAAATCCCTCAATCCAAAAGCAGAATTAGTGATTTGGAAAACACTAGGTAGCTGGACTTTTGTCTGAGGAGGATTTGGTTATACTTATTTTCCTCTTGAGATTATCTTTATGGGAAAAAATTAGAGATGTGGTGAAAATACTTAATGTGTTTCATGCTTTTTCTTTTCTGGTGTTCAGTTTGCTTAGGAGAAGTTCTTATTATTATGAAAAATTAGATGAAATATATTTGTTAAACAATATCAGAGGAAGAAATAGAGGGCTTGATAAATACAAGACCCTCACACAACCTTTATATAATAGATGGGAGGACAATACAAGGAAAGAAAATCCCTCGGAATAAAGAGAGATTATTATGTTTCCTAAACTATAAATAACTTTCCATAACACTCCCTCAAGCTAGAGCATTCATATCATAAGCTCCAAGCTTGTCACATATAGACTTTACTTTAGACCCTCCTAAAGTTTAGTGAATAAGTCAGCAAGTTGTTTTTCTGATCTGATATACGGGGTTTTGATCAAGTCTTCTTGAAGCTTCTCACGAAAAAAATGGCAGTGAACTTCGATATGTTTAGTTCTCTTATGGAATTCGATGCAATATGGATGGCTGCTTGATTATCACACATTAATTTCATAGGAGATGAGTGTGCGAAACCAAGCTCCGTGAAAAGATGCCTTAACTAAACTAGTTCACATGTAGTATACGCCATTGCCCCATACTCAAATTCAACACAACAATACTTTGTTTCTTGCTTTTCTAGGACACCAAGTTTTCTCCCATGAAACACACAGTAACCTGAAGTAGACCGTTGATCATAGGAACCTGTCCAATCAGCATTTGTGTATCGTTGAATCTGAGTATGACCATGATTTTGGTAAATGAGACCTCATCCCGGTGCTTCTTTGAGATATCTCAAAATTCTAACTACTACATCCCGGTGGCTAGTACAAGGAGTGTCCATGAACTGACTTATTGCACTCATAGCAAATGAAATATCTGGACGAGTAACAGTTAGATAATTTAATTTGCCAACAAGTCTTTGATACCTGGTAGGATCCTCCAAGTATTCCCCTTTATCTACATTAAGCTTGACATTTGACTCCATAGGACTGTCAACCGGTTTAGTTCCCAACAAGCCTGAAACAAGAATTGAGGGAGAAAATATTTCTCACTATATATTATTCATTATTCTGGGTTATTTATATACAAAAGTATTAGTCCTATAATAGGAAGGAATTCTATACTAGGAAAGAAAATAAATGAGAATCCTAATTAATTTCTATAATCAAGCTATATAGCTATACACACGCTGTAACACTCCCCCTCAAGGTGGAGCATTATAGTTAATCATGCCCAGCTTGTTACAAAGATAATCAACCCGAGGCCCGTTTAGAGCCTTGGTGAAAATATCTCCTAGTTGTCCTTCCGTTCTTACATATCCAGTGGAAATCAAACCTTGCTGTATTTTCTCACAAACAAAATGACAGTCGATTTCTATGTGCTTGGTTCGTTCATGAAATACAACATTGGAAGCTATATGAAGAGCAGCTTGGTTATCACACCATAATTTGGCTGGTATTGAGACCTTAAGGCCTACTTCATTCAAGAGCTGATATATCCACATCACTTCACACACAGACTGTGCTATAGCTCTGTATTCTGACTCAGCACTTGATCGAGACACAACATTTTGCTTCTTACTCTTCCATGAGACCAGATTTCCTCCAACAAAGACACAATAATCAGAAGTAGATCTTCTATCTTCCTTACATCCTACCTAATCAGCATTTGAAAAACACTCAATTTTAGTGTTACCATGATTTTCATACAAAATGCCGCATCCAGGAGCACTTTTCAAATAACACAAAATATGTTCTACAGCTGCCCAGTGATCAATTGTTGGAGAAGGCATGTATTGGCTTACAACACTAATTGAATATGCAATATCAGGACGAGTTACACAAATAATTCAACTTCCCAACCAATCTTCTACATCTCTCAAGATCTTCAAACAGTTCACCCTCTTTCATAAGCTACAAATTAGGGACCATTGGAGTATTATGTGGTTTTGCCCCTAATTTCCCTGTCTTAGACAATAAGTCAAGCACATATTTCCTTTGAGATAGGAAGATTCCTTTCTTACTTGTTACCTCAACTCCCAAAAAATACTTTAGCATCCCCGAACTTTAGTGTGAAACTGAACGTGAAGAAAGGATTTAAGAGATGAAATACCTGCAATATCGCTCTTAGTAATGACAATATCATCCACATACACTACTAACAAAATGATGCCAGCTTCAGATTGTTTGTAGAAGGCAGAATTATCAGATTTGATTTTCTTTATCCCAAAGTTCTCAACCGCTTGACTAAATTTTCCAAACCAGGCACGAGGACTTTGTTTCAAATCTTACCAAGACTTACGAAGACGACAAACTTTCCTGTACTCCCCCTGGGCAACAAAACCATGTGGTTGCTCCATGTACACCTCTTCCTGAAGATCTCCATGAAGGAAGGCATTTTTTATATCTAGCTGATGCAGAGGCCAATTGTGGGTGGCTGCCATAAAGATTAGTAATCTGACCGATGTTAACTTAGCAACAGGGGAAAAAGTGTCAGAATAATACACACCATAGACTTGAGCATAGCCTTTAGCAACAAGACGGGCTTTTAATTGAGCCATTGACCCATCAGGAATTAGTTAACAGCAAACACCCATTTACACCCAATGGTCTTCTTTCCTGCAGGTAAGTTTACCAATTTCCAAGTACCATTGTCTTCTAAAGCATTCATCTCCTCTATCATTGCACTACACCATCCAGGATGGGATAAGGCTTCATGAACACTTTTAGGAATAGGAATAGAATTGAGGGATGCAATAAAGGAATAACAAGACGATGACAAGTGATTATAAGGCACAAAAGATGAAATAGGGTGAGTGCATTGACGTTTACCTTTACGAAGGGTAATAGGAAGATCATCACTTGGAACTGGATCTAATGAAGAAGGAGTTGGCATAGGACACGTATCAGGAGGGCTCAATCGTCGAGAGTAAACATGATGTATGGGAGGCTTAACAGGAGTTGGTTCAAGCATTGGCTTAGAGGATGTGATAGTATAGACTAGTAGATCATCATCCTCCCCTTGAGATGCAGACAGAGATGCTAGAAAATACGGAGTGTTTCTAGAAAAGTAAGATCAGTTGAGACCAAATATCAATTGAAACTAGGACAATAACCTCGGTATCCTTTTTGAAGACGAGAATAGCCAAGGAAGATACATTTTAAGGATTTTGGGTCTAATTTAGTAACATGCGGACGGACATCCTGAACAAAACAAGTACTTCCAAATATTCTAGGTTCAATAGGAAATAATGGCTTGTTGGGAAAAAGTATTCTGTACGGGTACTCACATTGAAGAGCAGATGAAGGCATGTGATTAATTAGAAAACATGCTATTGAAACCGCTTCAGCCCAAAATGTTTTAGGAACATTCATTTGGAATACAAGGGCTCTTGCAGTTTGCAGAAGGTGTTTGTTATTTCGTTCTACGATTCCATTTTGAGATGGTGTCGAGACAGGAAGTTTGATGAAGGATGCCATGTTGAATTATGTAAGTTTGAAATGATGCTGACAAATACTCTTTAGCATTATCACTTCGTAGCGTATGAACAAATTTGTCAAATTGATTTTTAATTTCAGTACAATAGGCAAAAAAATCAGAAAACATAAAAACAGTAACAAAATATTTGAATCCAGTTTTAGATGGATTTGGACAAGGACCCCAAACTTCATAATGAACTAATTCAAAAGGAAAACTAGCTCTTTTATTGACTCTTGGACTAGAACTAAGACGATGGTGTTTAGTAAATTGACATGACTCACAAATCTAATGAAGACACCTTACTAAATTGTGGGCAAAGCTTTTTGAGCAAGGAAAGAGAGGGATGACCCAACCGATAGTGTGCCTCAAATGGAGAAGTGACACAAGAACAGGCAACGGATTTGGGTATCTGAGGGTCAAGAATGTAGAGTCCTCCAGATTCATGTCCTCTACCAATATTGTTCTTCGTCAAAAGATCCTGAAATGAGGAATAATCGGAGAAGATGAGATGCTGCAATTGAGGTTGCGAGTAAGTTGGCTAACAGAAATCAAATTAAAGGATAATTGAGGTGTTTGTGCTAGACCCACGAATATGGAATGATGATCCATCGGCCAAGGTAGCATTAGAGCTTGATGTATGTGACTGAAACGTAGAAAAGAGGCTGGAATTACCTGTTGTATGATTTGTGGCACCAGAATCAATGACCCATTTGGATGATGAGGAAATAAGACATGCATTTGGTTTACCTGAATCAGCAATAGCAATGATTTGAGTAGAAGCTTTTAATGACTCTTGGTACTGAGAGAACTTGGCAAATTCATCTGCAGAAACGTGAACTAATTTCTCAGGAGTGTCTTTCATGCATGCAATATGGGCTGACTGAGTCCGTTGAGTTTTGAACTTAAGGTTCCAACAATCACGCTTAAGATGTCCTGGCTTGTGGCAGTAATGACACGCAATTATGTTTGGATCCTCAGTCTCAAATCTATTTGGCTCCTTTCCTCTGTTATCACTTTTGAATTGTGATGGCCTATAGTTATTATTTCAGCTAGCAAGAGGCTCACTAAATTGAACAGGTGGAGTACTCTCTGTGTGAAGTATTCTACTGAATACGTCTTGTAAGGAGATCTCAGGAAGAATATTCTACAATTTGGTTGTCTGAAATTAAGAAGGAAGACCGGCCAGAAAGCTCATATAAACATCTGCTACGTTTGACTTTGTTGAACCTTCACTTCCGCACAAAATGGTAGCAACATATTGAGCTCCTCATACGTTTTCTTGAAATCCATGAAGTACTCCATGGGAGACTTGTCTCGATTTTCTGCACGGTAGAAAGCTTTGGAGACCTCATAGATGCGGGAAATATTTCCTTTCCCAGACTACAAGAATTCCAGATAATGAATCAATTCTTTAACAAACTCACGGTGATTGATTTACCCAATTACCACACTGTCAATGGAATTTCGTATTTGGATGAATAACCAGGCATCTTTTCTCAGCCATGCCTGTCTAGAATCATCATTAGGCAGATCGTCAGTCATATGATCATCCTTGTCTAAACTACGCAGATAATTGCGAACGGTCTTACTCCAATCCAAATAATTGGACCCATAGAGTTTATGTTCCGTTATTCTTGACATTATCGGAATTACGTTTGATGTAACCACTGTCTTTTTATCACCCATACTACTAGATACAGAAAAACTCAAGGAACAAGGGTTAAGAAATTGGAAAACATGAACCTGTGTTAGAGAAGATCACATACACGTATGGATGCTAAGCCAACCGGGCACACCCAGAGGACGTATAGACTCGGGCGAACCAAAAAACGATGAACGGAGGATTTTCTGGCAAGCCACATGACGACGCGTGGGTGAGAGGTAGGAGTTTCTTCCAGTGCATGTCACTCACGCGCTATGATTCCGACGACCAGACTTCGGTGGGAGGCCAATCGGCGACTGGACTGCGCTACCTCAATCACCAAGAAATATCTCAGTTGACCAAAGTCTTTTGTTTGAAACTTTCTTTGTAGAAAAGCCTTCAATGATAGAATCCCAACTGCATCATCACTAGTGATAACAATATCATCAAAATAGGTGATCAAGAGGATTTTATTAGGTTCAGAGTAGCAACAAAAAAGAGAGTGATCAACACCACATCGCTGCAAACCAAGTTCCATAATAATTGAACTGAAACGACTAAACCATACGACTTGTTTAGGCGGCATACACGATTAGGCCTCACTGAGCAACAAACCCCGGTAGTTGCTCCATTTACATAGTTTGCTCAAGATCTCCATGATGAAAGGCGTTCTTAACCTCCAACTGATGGAAGGGCCACGCATATGTAGCAACCAATGTGATAAGAACACGAACAGATGTCATTTTGGCTACTGGAGAAAGTCTCCGCGTAGTCTATGCGATATACTTGAGTGTATCCTTTTGCTACCAAATGGGCTTTTGCTCGATCAAATATATTTTAAGAATGGACTTTTGTAGCGAAAACCCACTGACAACCTATGACAGTTTGACCACGCGGAAGAGGTACCAAGTCCCACGTGTTATTAGCCCGCAAAGCCGCCAATTCTTCTTCCATAACTTGCTTCCATCCAAGATTGGAAATGACTTCTGAAACAGACTTAGGGAAGGGTATAGAGGACAAGGTGGATACAAGGCCAAAGTATGATAGTGATAGAGAATCATAAGAACCAAAGTTGGAGATGGGATGAGAAGTACAAGACCTATTCCCTTTGCGAAGTGCAATTGGAAGATCCAAATCATCACCCTTTGGATTTGAAGATGAACACGGTGGTGATGAGCATTGTTAAAGAATAATAGGAGGAGAAACTGAAGGCTTGATAATACAAGACCCTCACATGACTTATATATTAGATGGGAGAGGAGTACAAGGAAAGAAATCCCTAGAAATAAAGAGAGAATTGCCTAGGAATAAAGAAAGAAATATTATCCTTCCTAAAATATAATGTAACGTTCCATAACATTCCCCCTCAAGCTAGAGCACCAATATCATAAACTCCAAGCTTGTCACAAATAGATTTTACTTTAGATCCTGCTAAAGCTTTGGTGAACAGGTCAGCAAGTTGATCTTCTGATTTGACATATGGGGTCTTGATCAAACTTCCTTGAAGCTGCTCACGAACAAAGTGGCAGTCAACTTCGATATGTTTAGTTCTCTCATGAAAAACAGGATTAGAAGCAATGTGATTGGCTGATTGATTATCACACATTAATTCCATAGAAGTTGAGTGTCGGAAACCAAGTTCCATGAGAAGATGCCTTAACCAAACTAGTTCACATGTAGTATATGACATTGCCCTATACTTGGATTCAGCACCTGATCTTGCGACAATACTCTGTTTCTTGCCTTTCTAAGACACCAGGTTTCCTCCCATGAATGAACCTTAGCCTGACGTAGACTGTCGATCGTAGGAACTTGCCCAATCAACATCTGTGTATCCTTGAATCCGTGTGTGACCATGATTTTGGTAAAGAAAACCTTGTTCTGGTGCACCTTTGAGATATCTCAAGATTCTAACGACTACAACCCAATGGCTAGTACGGAGAGAGTCCATGAATTGATTTATTGCACTTACAGCAAAAGAAATATCTGGACGAGTAACAATTAGATAATTTAATTTGCCAACAAGTCTTCGATACTTGGTAGGGTCTTCCAACAATTCCCGTTTATCTACATCAAGCTTGACATTTGGCTCCATGGGACTGTCAACCGGTTTGGTTCCCACCAAACCAATTTCTTCCAGAAGGTTTAGAACATACTTTCTTTGCAAAAGGCAGATTCCCGTCTTAGACCGTGCTACCTCAATTCCCAAGAAATATTTCAGCGGACCAAGGTCTTTTGTCTGAAACTTGGTTTGCAGAAAAAACTTCAACAATTGAATGCAAGATGCATCATGACCAGTAATAACAATATCATCAACATAGACAATCAAGAGGATTTTACCAGCTTCAGAGGAGCGATAAAAGACAGAATGATCCACACCACACTGCTGTAAACCAAATTCCATAACAACTGAACTGAATTGACCAAACCATGCCCGTGGTGATTGTTTCAAACTGTACAATGACTTATTTAGTCGACATACACGATGAACCTCCCCCTGAGCAACAAACCCCGGTGGTTGCTCCATATAGATAGTTTCCTCAAGAACTCCATGAAGAAAGGCGTTTTTCATATCTAAATGATGTAAAGGCCATGCATATGTAGCAGCCAATGCAATGATGATACGAGCAGATGTCAATTTGGCTGCTGGAGAAAAGGTTTCTGAATAGTCCATGCCATATACTTGGGAATATCCATTTGCAGCCAGACGAGCTTTTAATCGATCAACTGTCCCATCGGGATGTACCTTTACAGTAAACACCCAGCGACAACCCACAACAGTCTGACCACGTGGAAGAGAAACCAAGTCCTACGTGTTATTAGCCCGGAAAGCTGACATCTCTTCTTCCATAGCTTGTTTTCATCCAGGATGAGAAATGAGTTCTGAAACAAACTTAGGAATGGGTATAGAGGACAAGGCGTAAACAAAAGCAGAGTATGACGGTGTCAGAGAATTATAAGAAACAAAGTTGGAGATTGGGTGAGAAGTACAAGACCTTTTCCTTTTGCGGAGTGCAATTGGAAGATCCAAAGCATCACCCTTAGGTATTGATGATGAAGAAGATGGTTGTGATGAGCATGAATCTCCTGGTGATACTTCAACTCGAGGACGCCGAGTAGAAACCTGCAGGTCAGGACGAGATAGACGTTCTAACGGTGGGGGATCAGTATCAGGAATGTGCTCTAAAGGTGTACTACGTGTGTTTGATGCATCAGGAGGTATTTGGGTTGGTACAAATGGTAAAGGCAGACAGTCATCGGCATCAGCACACACAAATTGAGTATTAGAGAAATAAGGTGTGTTTTCAAAGAACGTAACATCAGCAGAAACGAAAAATCGATTTAGTGAAGGATAGAAACATTTTACCGTTTCTAAAGACAAGAGTATCCAAAAAAAACACGTTTTAAGGCTCTAGGATCTAATTTGTCAGTGCCAGGTTGGTGCTGATGAACAAAGCAAATACACCCAAATATTCGAGGTAGAATAGAAAACGGAGGTTGAGAAGGAAAGAGAACAGAGAATGGAATTTTACCTGACAAAATAGACGAAGTTATCCGATTTTTGAGGAAGCATATAGTAATGATAGCATCGCCCCAAAAACTTTTGGGAACGTTCATGTGAATTAAAAGGGTACGAGCTGTTTTAACAATGTGTTGGATTTTCCTCTCGGTCACTCCATTTTGTTGAGATGTCTTTGGACAGGAGGATTGATGTATAATCCGTTGTTGCTGCATGTAGTTAAACATTGAGTGAGAAAAATACTCTTTAGTATTGTCACTGCGAAGAATTTTAATTAGAGAATTAAATTGATTTTGAATTTCAGCACAAAAGGTACAAAAAATAGAGAATAACTCATTACGGTCTTTCATTAAAAAAAACCAAGTCATTCAAGAAAAATCATGGAGAAAAATTACAAAATATTGATAACCTAATTTAGACTTGACACGACTTGAACCCCAAATATTTGTATGAACTAGCATAAAAGGTTTTTCAACCCTTTTATTGACTCGAGGAAAGTAGGGAACATGATGATGCATTCCTAATTGACACTACTCATAATCTAAATTAGAGGCTGAAACTAAATTTGGAACAAGCTTCTTGAGATTTGCTAAGGATGGATGCCCCAAACGACTATGAACTAATTGAGGTGAAACCGATGTATGACAAGCAACTGATGACTGCAGTCTGTCGAAGTAGTACATTCCATTCGATTCATGCCCTTCTCCAATTGTCTTCTTGCTCGTTAAATTCTGGATAATGACATGATCAGAGGAGATAAATTGAGCAATTTAGTTGTTTGGTTAGCTTTCTTATAGACATAAGGTTGAAAGGAAAATTTGGAACGAATAAAGTAGATGGTAAAGTGAGAGAGTGACAAGGATGGGCGGGTCCAACACTTTTAATGGTGTTGGTGGATCTATTTGCAATGGTGAGTTTATTATGAGATACTGGTAAAGAGGAAATATGGTCAAAATTGGTTATTTTACCTGAAGTGTGGTCAGTGCAACAGAATCCAATACCCAGAGTTGATTTCTTAGAAGGTTAGAAGAATAACAGGCTGTTGGGTTACCTCGATGAACAATAGAAGCCATAGAAGAAGTGGAAGTTTGTTGTGCGGATTGATACTGCAGGTATTTAGTATACTTTTCTTGAGATATCGTGACAGACTGCTGTGGGGCTGTTACTGAAGATGACTCCTCATGTCACGCAAAATGTGCTGTTCACAGAGCCAGGTATTTATCCCAACAAGTCTCCTCCTTATGTGCATCTCTATCAAAATATGTGCAGTGCAACCGTGAACCTCAACCACATCCACCTCTGCTGCAACGACTACTGCGTCCTCCACGACCACCTCCATGACTTCCCTTTGCTTCTGGACTGGGCTGTATTGCAAGGGCAGACCGGTCAGAACTATTGCTTGCTGAACTTTCCTTTATCATAGTGCGAGAAAGTTGCGTGAAAACTTCAGGTAATGAAGGAAGTTCTATTCCGCCAAGAATCTGGGACCGAACTGGTTCAAATTCAGGTTTTAGCCCTGACAAAAATGTCATAAGCACCAACTGCTCTCTCTGATGTTGCATCTCCTTGACAACATCAGGGGTAATAGAAAGCAAAGAATTCATTTCTTCCAATGCATGTTTCACCTTTGCAAAATATTCAAGAAGACTGCCTTCCTGTTTGGACTGAAACACTTCAACAGAAACCTCATATATACGATGGATATTTCTGGAATATAAAAGCTTAGCATACTCTCAAGCTTGCTCACAGGTTCGAACATGAGAAAGTAGAGATGAAATTTCAGGTTCCATTGAATCAAAAAGGATATGGAGCAATTGTGCATCATCATCTTTCCAACTCTCGGATGCTTGAGAATCGTCAGTCAGATCAGATAACTTTCTTTGACCTGTAAAATACAACTCCACATTCCTAGCTCAGAATTGCTGAACTACGTGGGGGTGCCTGCTGGTGGGACAATGACCGGCAGAGAACTCCCTTGAGGACTTTTGTCATCAGGTCCTGACATATTTCTGATTACTGATGACTGATAGTATCAGAAACTAATAGAAAACTGGGCTGATGATGTACCGACTGACTGAAAACGACGGAAGAACGAAGAAACTCAACTTCTGGTCATAATTAATGTAAACGAAGACCAGAAACTTGTTTAGGACAGAACACCGATCAAACCCTTTGAACCGCTGTCGCCGGACCGCGGCGCGTGGGTGGTTTTCCGGCGACACCGCCGGTGTAGTTCTGGTCGCTGACGCCTCCTAAGTGTCTCTGTGTTGTTGGTTTTTGATTTGGTTGAGTGGTTGCTGGTTTTCTGAAAAGGGCAGCGGTTAACGGAAAGTTGCGGAAAGTGGTTTGGGTGAAGAAGTGGTTGCGGAAGGTGTTGAGATTAGGTTATGGCTCTGATACCATGCTAAAGAATAATAGGAGGAGAAACTGAGGGCTTGATAATACAAGAACATCACATGACCTTTATATATTAGATGAGAGAGTAATACAAGAAATCTTTAGGAATAAAGAGAGAAATCCCTAGGAATAAAGAAAGAAATATTATCCTTCCTA
Organism: Aquilaria agallochum; assembly: GCA_000696445.1. Taxonomy (NCBI): domain Eukaryota; kingdom Viridiplantae; phylum Streptophyta; class Magnoliopsida; order Malvales; family Thymelaeaceae; genus Aquilaria; species Aquilaria agallochum. Next base: position 17,949 of record KK905451.1, on the reverse strand, counting down.
AAATATAATATAACATTCCATAACAAGCATGAATCCCCTTTGGGTATTTCAACTC
>KK905451.1:0-17555 GCA_000696445.1 Aquilaria agallochum | reverse complement strand
TGCTGGAGAAAAGGTTTCTGAATAGTCCATGCCATATACTTGGGAATATCCATTTGCAGCCAGACGAGTTTTTAATCGATCAACTGTCCCATCGGGATGAACCTTTACAGTAAACACCCAGCGACAACCCACAACAGTCTGACCACATGGAAGAGAAACCAAGTCCTACGTGTTATTAGCCCGGAAAGCTGACATCTCTTCTTCCATAGCTTGTTTCCATCCGGGATGAGAAATGAGTTCTGAAACAAACTTAGGCAAGGGTATAGAGGACAAGGCATAAACAAAAGCAGACTATGACGGTGACAGAATTATAAGAAACAAAGTTGGAGATTGTGTGAGAAGTACAAGACCTTTTCCTTTTGCGGAGTGCAATTGGAAGATCCAAATCATCACCCTTAGGTATTGAAGATGAAGAAGATGGTTGTGATGAGCATGGATTTCCTGGTGGTAATTCAACTCGAGGACGCCGAGTAGAAACCTGCAGGTTAGGACGAGATAGACGTTCTAACGGTGGGGGATCAGTATCAGGAATGTGCTCTAAAGGTGTACTACGTGTGTTTGATGCATTAGGAGGTATTTGGGTTGGTACAAATGGTAAAGGCAGACAGTCATTGGCATCAGCACACACAAATTGAGTATTAGAGAAATAAGGTGTGTTTTCAAAGAACGTAACATCAGCAGAAACGAAAAATCGATTCAGTGAAGGACAGAAACATTTTACCGTTTCTAAAGACAAGAGTATCCAAGAAAAACACATTTTAAGGCTCTAGGATCTAATTTCTTAGTGCCAGTTTGGTGCTGATTAACAAAGCAAATACACCCAAATATTCTAGGTAGAGTAGAAAACGGAGCTTGAGAAGAATACAGAACAGAGAATGGAATTTTACCTGACAAAATAGAGGAAGTTATTCGATTTATGAGGAAGCATATAGTAATGATAGCATCGCCCCAAAAACTTTTGGGAACGTTTATGTGAATTAAAAGGGTACGAGCTGTTTCAACAATGTGTTGGATTTTCCTCTCGGTCACTCCATTTTGTTGAGATGTCTTTGCACAGGAGGATTGATATATAATCCCTTGTTGCTGCATGTAGCTAAACGTTGAGTGAGAAAAATACTCTTTAGCATTGTCACTGCGAAGAATTTTAATTAGAGAATTAAATTGATTTTGAATTTCAGCACAAAAGGTACAAAAAATAGAGAATAACTCATTACGATCTTTCATTAAAAACAACCAAGTCATTCGAGAAAAATCATGGAGAAAAATTGCGCAATATTGAAAACCTAATTTAGACTTGACACGACTTGGACCCCAAATATTTGTATGAACTAGCATAAAAGGTTTTTCAACCCTTTTATTGACTCGAGGAAAGTAGGGAACACGATGATGCATTCCTAATTAACACTACTCATAATCTAAATTAAAGGCTGAAACTAAATTTGGAACAAGCTTCTTGAGATTTGCTAAGGATGGATGCCCCAAACGACTATGAACTAATTGAGGTGAGACCGATGTATGACAAGCAACTGATGACTGCAGTCTGTCAAAGCAGTACATTCCATTCGATTCATGCCCTTCTCCAATTGTCTTCTTGCTCGCCAAATTCTGGATGACATGATAAGAGAAGAGATAAATTGAGCAATTTAGTTGTTTGGTTAGCTTTCTTATAGACATAAGGTTGAAAGGAAAATTTGGAACGAATAAAGTAGATGGTAAAGTGAGAAAGTGACAAGGATGGGTGGGTCCAACACTTTTAATGGTGGTGGTGGATCTATTTGCAATCGTGAGTTTTTTATGAGATACTGGTAAAGAGGAAATATGGTCAAAATTGGTTATTTTACCTGAAGTGTGGTCAGTGCACCAGAATCCAATACCCAGAGTTGATTTCTTAGAAGGTTAGAGGAATAACAGGCTGTTGGGTTACCTCCATGAACAACAGAAGCCATAGAAGAAGTGGAAGTTTGCTGTGCGGATTGATACTACAGATATTTAGTATACTCTTCTTGAGATATCGTGACAGACTGCTGTGGGGCTGTAACTGAAGATGACTCCTCATGTCACGCAAAATGTGCTGTTCGCAGAGCCGGGTATTTATCCCAACAAGTCTCCTCCTTATGTGCATCTCTATCACAATATGTGCAGTGCAACCGTGAACCTCAACCACGTCCACCTCTGCTGCCACGACTACTGCGTCCTCCACGACCACCTCCAGGACCTCCCTTTGCTTCTGGACTGGGCTGTATTGCAAGGGCAGACCGGTCAGAACTATTGCTTGCTGAACTTTCCTTTATCATAGTGCAAGAAAGTTGCGTGAAAACTTCAGGTAATGAAGGAAGTTCTATTCCGCCAAGAATCTGGGACCGAACTGGTTCAAATTCAGGTTCTAGCCCTGATAAAAATGTCATAAGCACCAACTGCTCTCTCTGATGTTGCATCTCCTTGACATCAGGGGTAATAGGAAGCAAAGAATTCATTTCTTCCAATGGATGTTTCACCTTTGCAAAATATTCAAGAAGATTGCCTTCCTGTTTGGACTGAAACACTTCAACAGAAACCTCATATATACGAAGGATATTTCTGGAATATAAAAGCTTAGCATACTCCCAAGCTTGCTCACAGGTTCGAACATGAGAAAGTAGAGATGAAATTTCAGGTTCCATTGAATAAAAAAGGATATGGAGCAATTGTGCATCATCATCTTTCCAACTCTCGGATGCTTGAGAATCGTCAGTCAGATGAGACAACTTTCTTTGACCTGTAAAATACAACTCCACATTCCTAGCTCAGAATTGCTGAACTACGTGGGGGTGCCTGCTGGTGGGACAATGACCGGCAGAGAACTCCCTTGAGAACTTTTGTCATCAGGCCCTGACATGTTTCTGATTACTGATGACTGACAGTATCAGAAACTAACAGAAAACTGGGCTGATGATGTACCGACTGACTGAAAATGACGGAAGAACGAAGAAACTCAACTTCTGGTCATAATTAATGTAAACGAAGACTAGAAACTTGTTTAGGACAGAACACCGATCAAACCCTTTGAACCGCTGTCGCCGGACCGCGGCGCGTGGGTGGTTTTCCTGCGACACCGCCGGTGTAGTTCTGGTTGCTGGCGCCTCCTAAGTGTCTCTGTGTTGTTGGTTTTTGATTTGGTTGGGTGGTTGCTGGTTTTCTGAAAAGGGCAGCGATTAACGGAAAGTTGCGGATAGTGGTTTGGGTGAAGAAGTGGTTGCGGAAGGTGTTGAGATTAGGTTATGGCTCTGATACCATGTTAAAGAATAATAGGAGGAGAAACTGAGGGCTTGATTATACAAGAACATCACATGACATTTATATATTAGATGGGAGAGTAATACAAGAAATCTTTAGGAATAAAGAGAGAAATCCCTAGGAATAAAGAAAGAAATATTATCCTTCCTAAAATATAATATAACATTCCATAACAAGCATGAATCCCCTTTGGGTATTTCAACTCCAGGACGCCGAGTATAAACTTGCAGGTCAGGATGAGACAGACGCTCTAAAGGAGGGGGATCAATATAAGAAATGTGCTCCAAAGGTGTATGACTAGTGTTTGATGCATCGTTCTCAAGAGTTGTTTGAGTTGGCATAAAAGGTAAAGACACTAATTCGTTGGTGAAGAAGCAGGAGCTGAGGGAACAACAGAAGAAGAGCCAGAATTTGATAGAAGGTACAGTAACAGAAGTCTGAAATGTCTGGGCCTGGTCCTAGGGGCCAATGTGACATTCTTTGATAATGTGGCCCTTCTTCTTGCAATAAGAGCAATATTTTTGAGGGCAATTGACAGCAATATGCCCATACTCGCAGCAGAAACACTGCATGTGTTTAGAGTTCATAGGTGGTCCACGTTTTTAGGAAGCATAAGCCACAGTGGCTGATCCTGAACTACAATGGGATTGCTCCAGAGTAGCTTGAGTATTAAGACGTTCTTCTTCATGGAGTAACTCACCAAAACAGACATCAAGGGAGGGAATAGGAGATTGATTCAGCAAGGAGGATCGAACAGATTCAAATTCAATACATAGCTTCATAAGAAACTGATCACGACAACTAGTCTCATGAAGGTTCTGAACGACGGAGAGAGCGGCAAGAGGAACATCTGCAGTAACCAGATCAGCATATTCATTCCAGAGCGCCAGAAAACTCGAATTGTAGTCTTGGATGGAAAGAGTGTCATGTTGAAATGCGGCAATCTCATGCTCTAACTGAAAACGACGAGTAGCATTGTCTTGATGATAAACCCTCTTTAAGTACGCCCACATGGTTTGTGCAGCGTGGTAGGGCCTTAAGTTGGTGGCTCGACCGAGCCAAGGAGCCAAGACATAATCTGAGCATCGAGCACAGCCCATGAAGGAGAAGACTTTGGATACTTGGATTTGTCCGAATCAGGTGCATAATCTGTGCCATCAATATGACCCTAAAGATCTTTTGCTTTGAGGAAAAACTCAAATTGAAAAGCCCAAGTAGAGTAATTTTTACCTGTAAACTTGACACATACAAGTGCTGAATCCATCATAAATAGCTGTAGAGATGCTGAAAGAGACCAGAAAGGACCACTGAAAGAGTCGCAACAAATGACCAGAGAAGGATCTTGCACAAAAAAAAGAAAATTGGGACGACACTAAAGACACTGAGAAAATGATAAGAGATCATTGAAACAAAAAGTTTACGTCAGAACCAGAACAGAAGCTATTGGGAAGAAGAGCTTGTCGAAACGGCACCGAGATACCAAAGCCGAGAGAGAAAAAAAATAGACTCAAGAGCACTTGAGTTGATAGTCGATGGCTCTGATACCATGAAAAAATTTGTGTGAATGACCGAATGCTTGATTTTCTATTTTGTGTACATTATATAGACTCTACAATAATGCTATACATGCAAAGTAAATTAGTCTGTATGATTTCAGCCCTATACATGTAAACTATAATCTTGGTAATAATGTATTCTAAATAAAAGGAAAGTAAAGAAAACAATTATAAGGAAAGTAGATTTGGACAGCTGGACAGCAAAGCTGCCAAGGAAAGAAGATTTGGACAGCTGTTTGCTGTCCGTTTACAGTTCGGACATGAGAAAATAGAATTGAGACTTGAGGTTCCATAGAATAAAAACGGATATGAAGTAATTGTGCTTCCGTGGCTTTCCAACTTTCGGATGTTTGAGGATCATCAATAAGATAAAACATCTTTCTTTGACTTGTGAAATACAATTCCACATTCTTAGCCCAAAATGAGTAGTTATTACTGTTCAAACATTGTTTGGCAATCCGCAAATTGCTGAATTGTGTGGGGGGACTTGCTGGTGGGACGATCACCGGCAGAAGACTCTCTTGAGGACTTTTATCTTCAGACCTGGACATGTTTCTTATTGCTGAAGACTGATGATATCAGAAACTAATAGAAAACTAGGCTGATGACGTACTGCAGCAGATGACAGCTGAAACTGGCTAGAGAACGAAGAAACTCAATTTCTGGTCATAACTGACATGAATCAAGACCAGAAACATGTTTAGGACAAGAAGGCGAGTAGAACCATTGAACCGCCGTTGCCGGAGGTCACTGGACAGCGGCTTGTGGGGGGTTTTCTTGCAACACTGACGATACTGTTTTGGTCGCCGATGACTCCTGGATGTGGTTGTGTTTGGTTGGTTAAGCAGAAATAAGGGTATTAGAGTGGCGCAGTGGAAGCGTGGTGGGCCCATAACCCACAGGTCCAAGGATCGGAACCTGGCTCTGATACCATGTTAAACAATATCAGGGGAAGAAATAGAGGGCTTGATAAATACAAGACCCTTACACAACTTTTATATAATAGATGGGAGGAGAATACAAGAAAAGAAAATCGTTAGGAATAAAGAAAGTAAATTCCTAAGAATAAAGAGAGATTATTATGTTTCCTAAACTATAAATAATATTCCATAACAGTATTAAAATAGCAAAGGAAGCCAGATTATGTTGACGGATGTAGAGGACATGAGCTGATAATCAGTAGCTTTAAATACAGCTGGAAATGGGTAAAGCTTATGAATATGCAAAGCCATCTTGTTAGATCTGGCACTGAGATTAGGAACATAAATATGTTTAGTGTATTTGGACGCATAGCTGTTCTACATGCGTTGTGCTTAGAGTTGCCTGCATTTGGATGGCCCCACATGACATTGGGGCCCAGTTTCCTTCTTTTTTTTTTTCACCTCTCTTCTAATACCTCTTGCATGTTTTTTTAGCTTGCGGTCATCAATGGAAGGCTACCTTGATGCATATGATCCTAAATTTTCAGTTACACCTGCTGGAATTTTTGTTGCACGGGCTGAGGTACATTTTGATGAAAACTGACAACTTAGAAAGCTCCACTTATCCTGATCTTTCTTTTTTCATGGCAATAATTTTGGTATATTGAGGAAATTCAATTTCAGACAACCTATGTTTGTTTAATTAGGAAATCAACGAAAAAGATATCCTATTACTGAATGTGGGCGTCTATGACATTTCTGGATCTCAATGCTATTTCACTACAATGGTCTGTAGTTTGAATCTGGATATATTCTAGTGATATATGGAAGTTTTATGAACATTTTGAATCTGCTGACATTACCTGATTTAATACTATTTCACTAGTATGGTCCATAAGGCATTACCAGATTTAATACTATTTCACTATTATGGTCCATAAAATAGTATAGTGATACATGTGAAATTTTATGGAAATTTGGATTCTGGAATCCGGAGATGACCACCTCAACCCCTAGCCTAAGATAATGTTATTTGTTCGACACCATGAAGCATGCAGTGATGTCTGAAGCAACACTATGAGTATCTACTACTGACGATATTGGAAGAATATCTTTTCTTCATCTGCGTCTATCCTTACCTCATTTATCTTTGTATCTAAATTTCTATATGTTATCAAAGCAATACTTGCTCCGAGTAGTAATTTGATCCCATTTTCTCTTGGCCAGCTCTTCTTCTCTTCATCCTGTGCCTTTGAAAATCCAAAACTTTTTCTTGATTCCATCAGTGGTCCTTTCTTCATCTTCTAGGCTAAACCACATTAACCCAAGTTTTCCTATGAGGAACTTCTCCTGGGCAAGCACTTCTCTTTCTTTGTTTTCCCGTGCTTCCATATATTCCTGTCCATCACCTTTGTAAAATCACTTCTCTGGGACTTTCAATTATGACCATACTGATAGTAGCTGGTGTTTTCTTCCATATTCAAGCTGACAGTCGTTTGATTTTTTAATTTTCTGAGATTTTTTAATTTTCTGATCTTCTTCAAGCAATGGCGGCAGATCTCCTCATCCCCACTTCTTCAATGGAGTCAGCAAAGCCGCCTCTTCTGAGGAGAACCCTTCAGATTCAAGCAATTGGGTACTTCCATTCCGATTTCTTTAAACCAGCTAAGGGATCCGCATTAAGAACATCCTTTTTCTTTAATCTTATCTTTATCTCAATTACATAAAGGTGATTATATTATTAGATTATCTCTCTTATGGGCCTCTTTGATGATATACTCTGATGAGTTGAATGTTAATCTGAGATACTTCCCCGACATGAACGTAGGCTTTCTGCTCTGAACCATGTGAAGTATCACTTCTCTATTTCTTGCGTATCTGAATTTCTATATGTTAAAGAGACAAATACTCTTCTAAAATCTTTCAATATTGTAAAACCAATTTGTTTCTTTCACCTGAGCCCCCTAAACCAACTCAGATTACTGAAGCCTGTTTCTAGCAGAAGAGACTGATGATTCCACTGCTCAACTGTCTGACCTTTAAATGATACTGCAGAAACTGAGATTGTTGCCTTCAAGATTCCAACCAAATTGACTGAAAAAATTTCCCTAAGTTAATCAATTTTAACCTGTTTGTGCTACTGTTGAATTGCAAGAGTTCAGATTCAAAATTCTTTTCTTCCTGGTTTCTTCTATAGATCAGTTGCACAGATCTGCTTGGAAGTTTCAATATGAGATCAAATTAAAGCCAATATTATGATATGCCATGTTTTGTACATGATATATCTTAGGAGGGCCATTTTACTGTTCAGGAATTCTTATGGGGAAATCCACCTTAATGTGGACCTTCACTGTGAACGTGTTCTTTTTATATCCTTTGGGAGAACTTTCTTGGATATTTTAAAAAATCAATTTTAGTCACATTGCTTATATCATTTTTAGTCCAATGTCTTTTTTTTTTAAAACTGCATCTTCCTCGCATTTATTAGCTGATGAGTGTGTTGCATGTGCAGGAGACCGGATTTGAATGTGTTCCAACATCCCTCATGGAGCATGTGCTCAACTTTCTGAATGTAAGAAGATTTTCTTATTGCTTATGATCAAAGCTTCTCTTGCCCACCTCACCCCCATATCATCGTTGAATCATTATTGCGGCACCCCATGATTGCTGTCTGCCCACTCCTTGCCACAGGATGCCAGAGAAGGACTCAGATCTTCAATGGCCAGGGATACAGTAAAGATAAAAAATGAGAGCTTCGATGTTGGTGAAGCTATAAGCTTCAGAGAGATGTTCTCTTCTGGCCTGAAAGAGAAGTCACTTGCTGATCCTTATAAGGAATTAATGCTTGACTACCAGAAAAAGGTTACTCTATCGAAACATGACAAGGAAGATTCATGTTCCAGTGACTCCCTGTGGAATGTAGGAACTTACAAACAGCTGCTAGGTATAATATAAATCATGACAAGTGTGCCTGATATTTTCATGATGCCACCTTGTTGGTATAATGCATGCTGTGATCTAACCGAGTATTTGATTCACAATAGCTTCTTCTATTCTTTTAGTGCTTTTGGGTAGTTGGGGTGGTTGCTCTTCAAGTGCTTGCTATGATCTATACACGTTAATGGCTGGTACTAAACTTATCTGCTCATTGATGAACATAGCAAAGGATAGTTCTGTGGAGTATAATTATTAGTTGTGCTTAGAGAAACAAGATTGCTATCTGTGTATATATCCTTTTTTCTTAGGTAAGAATCTTGACAGATGAAAACCGTTGGTCAAGCAAAATGGAGAAAGGGCATAGACCAGATGAGACACTAAGGGCCTGTTCAGTCATGGAGAAATTTTCATTTTGCTTTTCCTTGCCAAATATTTTTCAGTAATAATGTTTTTATATGCCATACTTTGTGGATGTAGAATAAACTCGTTTCCTAGATTCGCAGAACTTCTTTGATAGATTGGGGAACATCTTTTAATGTGTCAGCTAATTTTCTAGAAAGCTAGAAATTAAGGGAATCCAAATCTACAGACTAGGAATGCTACTCTTGTTCTTACACTGCAATTTTTATAGAAAAGTGGGAAGGGAAATTTTATTTTATTTTTTACAGCTGAATGGGCCCTAAAAGTTTGTAGTTAAAGTTTTGATGCACTTCATTGTAATAAAATGGAATGTGATAGAAGTTCGATGTTTAAGGTTGTAGTTAAAGGTTCCTCTATATATTATTCCATCCACTGGATCAATAATTAAATGGTAGTTAAAATTCAATGATGTTGTCTGAGAAAAGGGAAGGGAAAGTATGCAACTTTGACCTAGTCTTCTGTTCTTTATTGTTCTGATTTTCTTGTTTGAAAACAGAAATGGAAAAGGAAGATGATCTTCTTGACCAGCTTCTAAAGTCGAGGATTGTGACCATGGAAAAGATAAGAGGAAAGCGACAGTCATTTATTCTTGTAGCATCATTGCTTGATCGTATACCTAACCTTGCCGGATTGGCACGGACCTGTGAAGTATGTCAAATCTGGTTATATCATTGTATTATCTGTAATTTTCTGACCAAGTTTATAGCCCTGGATGTTATTGTGCAACTATCATCTTTATTTTTTTTTCAGGTATTTAGAGCATCAGGATTAGCTGTAGCAGATACGAATGTAGTACATGATAAACAGTTTCAACTGATCAGGTTATGATCGTTAACAGTGTGTAGAGTTTACTCTTTCTGTTCCATGTTCCTTGCCAGTATAAACTGCTGGAAGGCTGAATAACATAGAAACTGCTTATACGTATATTTATAACACAAATAGCAGAATACTCCTAAAATTTGATTCCATCAATAAACCTATCATGACCAACAGCAATATTAGCAGAAAGTGATCAACTCTTTCCTCCTCCACAGGGATGGTATCATGCCAGGCTAGATTCCTTGATCAAAATAGTTTAAACTTTTTGTGCATATTTTTGTTTTTTGATTAACATTTAAGAAGTCCCTTCCACTGAAATCATTTGGAAGACAAATGCAAAAATATTAGACAGAAGTGTGTGCGATTATGCTGTTGTTGAGGACCTCAAACAGCTGTTAGAAATATATAAATTGAGAAATTAGTTATTGTTTTATTCGACGAAAAACTTTAAAGACTGACATGTTTTCTGTTTATCCAGTGTAACCGCAGAAAAGTGGGTCCCAATCATAGAAGTACCGGTGAGTAGCATGAAACTTTTCTTGGAGAAGAAGAAAAGAGAAGGTTTCTCAATCTTGGGGTTAGAGCAGACAGCAAACAGCATACCTCTTGACCAGTTTGTCTATCCCAAAAAGACGGTAAGTCGGTCTTCAGAGATGTTGGAGTTTGCTCCGGCGTCAGTAGTCTGCACTCCCTTGCAAGTCTCTGCAGAGTCCATGGATGCTTTGCCAACTTTTTGAGTGATGCTGTTGGTTTTGGCAGGTCATGGTCCTGGGTCACGAGAAAGAAGGCATACCGGCAGATGTAATTCACATACTGGATGCGTGCATTGAGATTCCCCAGTTGGGAGTCGTCCGCTCACTCAATGTTCATGTCAGCGGAGCAATCGCACTCTGGGAGTATACTCGGCAGCAACGTTCTTTGTAGCTTGCTAGATCTGAGTTCTAACACTGGATTCTTTGCGTCAGAGTAGAGAATTCAACCTCTTTCGTCTTACCAAAGTTCTGGTATATCTGAACAGGTTATTGTTTTGTTTTTTTTTGGCTATATGATTTTCAAATGTTCATTCCATGATTGATTTTTATATATCTTGATATCTCAGTTTTGGATTTTAAACTAATAACCAGTTTGTTTTAACTTAAGTTAATTGACTTCAAAATAACTTATTTTTATTATTATGTCTTTTTTATCTGGAACTAATTTTAATTAAAAGCCCATGTTATGCAATTGCAATAATCTATTGAAAATATAATTTGTGTAATCTCACTAAATTTTTATGAATTTTTCTAGTTTAAGATATTAAAAAAGAAAAATTCATAAAAATTTAACAACATTATGAAAATTTATTTTCAAATGGATTATTATATCTACATAATATTGACTTTCAAATAAAATTGGTTTCAGGCTAAAATGATATAAAAGTAAAAAAAAGTAAATTGACTTAAGTTAAAACGAATTAGCTCAAGTTACACTCTCAATTCCCTCTATCTCTGTTTTTTCTTTTTTGAAAAACGAATTTAAAGGAGTTAAAGAGAAACCTTTACTAGAATTAGTTATGTGATAATAAAATGCTTAAATTTATGTGAAAATAAGAATTTGTTTATTACAAAGAGTATTAAAAAATCATCCAATGTGAGGTAGGGGCCTGACATGGAAACCATTCAATTAGGTCTTATTTTAGAGACAATAACATACAGGAGCCTATTCAGATCACTGATCACGGAACAGCTTCATCCCAGAGTGGGGCTCCTCCATCCCCATAATAAAAAACGAAAAAAAGGAACAAAAAAAGAAAAAAAAAATGCTTAAATGCCTTCTCAGGATGTCTCAATAACAGTGTCTTCTTTGTCATATGTTGCCTGGCTTTTCCTTTGATTCACAAAAGTGATGTAAAATCTGTAAATTACACATTCCAACTCCCAAGCGTCTCAAAACAACCTTAGGACCACTTCTTTATGGAGCGGTAACTAATCAAGCCAAGTAAACATGTCTTCAGTTACAATGAACTCACCTGAAATCAAGTGCCTATGTATCTCCAGATAGAGCATAGACGATAGATGTATGAAAATACACCATCTGAATCGAAGAATTAGCACACAGACATACGCAAAGGCAGCCCACATTATCCAAAATCAGCCTGGCTGCCTACTCACGGCCAGTTTCCCGCTCTCAATGGTGCCTACGAGACACCAGATCAAACACAAGGGGGTACATCATATAAACCATGAAGCCGGACCTGAATTTCCACCAACCGAAGAATCTGTAACCAATCACATATGGCATCATGTAACAAACGATCAGAGGTGGTAATTTCTGAAACACAAACCCCAGGTCTCACAGAAGCATGCACAAAACATTCACCCGGCCATGTTGAACATAAAAAATGTGTAGCGTGAGAATGCTTCCATCGCTGTTTGGCCCACCAAGCTCAGCGCTATAGATGCATCGGTAGTGTTGCCGCCATCAGAACTTGCCTAAAAATGAATTGTGTCGGATCAATCGATCTGCCAAAGGCCACCAGCGGGCTCAGCACGGCTTGGTAGGTGGCCATGGTGATGAGAGCCAGAACTACAGGAATCGCATCACGACCTCCGCTGGCATGATCAATTTTCTGTAGTGAGGATGGAATGTCATTTCTTCGACGGTTGGAACTTTGCTCCTTAGGTAATCTGCAAGACTGGCCCGGCCATAGATAGATGTCGCTTGGAGTTGGCCCTATCTTTCTCTCGACCATCAATCCTCAATTCCAACAACCATTTTTGAGCCTGAACAGAAGTTTCTTAATCACACAATTAATGCAAGAGTCAAACACATTAAAAACTGATGACTTTCATGTTTCTATGAGATGGAAACATCTATAGGACATTGTTACTTCCATGTAGGAACATCGAAGATTGGTATGATCTAATTAATTTTAGTATGTTGGCTTTCTTTTCTATATCGTAGAGTCGGAGCACGTAGAGATTAAGACACAGACCCTGGTTCATGACAAGCAATATGATCAGGATCAACAGTTCCCTCCTTCGACCGTGCAGTGGATCGAGAGGTGTCTTCCCGCCCTTCCTTTTCACTTGGGCAAGGTCATTATCCATGTCGATGATTGGGAGCATCGTGTCGAATTCACTATTCCAGATGGCCAAATACAGAGGACTATAGCTTTCCAGGTTCATCTTAATTCCGGGAATACGAGGGCTTAAGGATCCTCATTTGGAGAGCGAAGAGAGATTTGCCTGTTGATGTAGCAATGTGCAATGGCGTATTCACGAAATGAACATTCTCGATCCATTCCAGAAGATCAGGGATGTTAGATAGGGATAAATACAAGCAATTGATGTCTCCCTCCTAAGTGGCCAATATCAACTTCTAATCTGGTTTGACAATTTGTCGTATATTGTATATAACATACTCCCTCTCTTCCAAAATTTTTGATCCATTTAACTTTTTATTATATTTTAACTTGAATTTATTCATATTATTATTTGTTAGCAAAAAAAATATTTGAAAACTACATGTCTTGATTCATCATTTATATATATATAAAGATTTTTTATTTATATATTAAAATATTAAAAATAAAAAATTATAGATTAATTATTAAAAGTAAATGAAGTAAAAATTTTAGAACAGATGAGTATGTATTAGATATTTCATATGCCTACCATGAGGCACCACGTGGCCCTTGGATGGCATAAGAGCTATACTTCTGCGGGCTACACTTGTTTGTGACATATTGATACCGTACTAGGCCATAGCTAAAACCATAACTCGGCATAAGAAAGGCACATATTATGGTCTGATTAATGTGGAATTTAGCACACCAAACCCAAAAAGTACTTAAGGAACGAGAATCCTACAAGGAATAAGAACTTATATTAATTATACTTCCTAGTCCAAACGGATCACATCCGGCTCTATAACAAAGAAAAAAATAAAAACTCCTATGGCACATCTAAGGTATGTTTCATTACCCTACTTTTGTAGCTACTTTAAACATTATCAAAATACTAACTTGACCATTAGAAGATTTGTTCTGAAAACACACATTGGGACCCTGATGGTAGGGGTGAGCACATGAGTGGGGTTTGTTTAATTTTCTAGTGAAACCGAACCAACCTAAAATAATGATGATTCTAAAATATCGTGTCCAACTTATGAATTGAGAATCGAGTAGAATCAAATCCATGGGTCTAGTTTTCTTGGTTTTGGTTGTCAAATTGTTCGGTTCTTATCATATAGATATAACAATTAACAACTTCTTAGGCACTATTTGGGAACAACCTTTGTGATTATTGTGAGAGGTTTTTTTTTAATAATTTATTAATAGTAGAGATTAAATTGCTGAAACTAAAAAACTAAAAGTTAGCATTTGATAGCTTTTTCTAAACTATAACATTAATTGTTAATGTTAATGCTAAACAGGCCCTTAGTACAGTAAAATTGCATCCACAACCAAATTTAAAATATTCAACCCAATGCACAACTTAATTCACGTTCAAATACACATGTTCTTAAAATATGAACAATTTAGTAATATTATAATTTTTAATATATATGCTTATACATAAATATATGAGCAATTCAATAAATCATAATCTTTATTGTATATTTACACGTATACCTTGAGTTGGTTCTATATGAACCCAGAACTAACCTAAATAGTTCTCTCAAATATGAAGGCAACCTGCAAATCATGATATATTTTTAAACAATCCATTCCAACTTGATAGAAGTGGTTCGTGTTGGGTTTCGGTATACTTAACTCATGCTCACCCCTACCTTACGGTATCTTTGTCTATTGGTATCTTCTCTTAGTAGGAATGTCAAAAAATTCCTTACCGACCCTACCATCCCTAAACTTGGTCACCCAAACCTAAACCTGACCCTACCTGCTAAGTCAGATGGATGATACAGGTTTAATTGATCTTATTCAACCCTATTTATACCCCTTCCAAATTACCATATTTATATTTAAAATATAATTTTATTTCAAAATAAGATTGTAATTTAACATAAATTATATTACTTTTGTTATCATTTTTTAGTTATTAATTAATTATAAATATATACATTCTTTTGAAAATACTTATAAAAATATAAAAAAATTTCTAAAAAAATTTAATATTTACATTAAATAGAGGTTGGCAGGTAGTATTCGCCTACCCATAGGATAGATACTACCCAAACTCAATTACTCGTGTGGAGGGTATGAGAGTACCTAAACCCAGTCTGTTGATATCTCTATCCCCAAATTCCTCTGACTAACATTTAATTAAATATGGCTAGTTCATACTCAAGGAACAAGAATTTGAATATATCATTCAGCCTAGCCTGGACACATATCTCTCTCAATATGGCTAGTTTATGATTTTTTTTTCCATTTTTACCCCTAAAATTAACATTAAAAAGATTTCTTTTTGGGTTATATGTAGTCAAAGTTTAAATAATGATTAAAAATAAAAGATTTTTTTTTGTATAGTGAGAGTTTTAACGAAGATTAAAAAAAATCCTTTTTAAGGTTTCTATAATAAGAGTTTAAATGAAAGTAATAAGATAATTAGATGTTAAAAACTTTTTAGAAAGAAAATGCTTCATTACATTTCATCCTCTTTGGAATGGACGAAATATTACTTTAGTTTATGATTTTTTCAGTTATTAATTAATTGTAAATACATACATTCTTTTGAAATACATGTAAAAATATAAAAACAAGTCTAAAAAAAGAAATTTAAATATGTGAGTTAAATGGGTTGGCTAGACGGATACTATACAAGCCTGATTATGTCAGATTACCTAAATAGGTTCCAAACCCAATTCGTTTACATTTATATCCCCTAGTTTAAGTCAACTAGCACTTAAAAGACCGGTTCACTCTTTTGTTGATA
The DNA here is from genome assembly GCA_000696445.1 of Aquilaria agallochum. Classification (NCBI taxonomy): domain Eukaryota; kingdom Viridiplantae; phylum Streptophyta; class Magnoliopsida; order Malvales; family Thymelaeaceae; genus Aquilaria; species Aquilaria agallochum. The sequence continues at coordinate 1,751 of KK905451.1, read as the reverse complement.
GCTCGCTATCAAAATCACTTACTTAAATATGGTTAGTTCATACTCAAGGATAGAGGTACTTATTCAGTTTTTTCAATTTTAACTGAAACCAAATAACTGAATTTATTCATTTTTCGATCTCATGTACTAATAACCGAGTAAGCCAAAATTATAGGAGAAAACTGAAATAACAAAAAATTGAAATAACAGAAAAAATAACCGAATTCTATGGATACACATTCCAAATCTCAAATATTTATCACATATTCCAATTTAAACATACATTTCAATCACATAGCAAACATTTATAATTTATTCTAAATCTAAACATTACATACATACACATAACAAATATTCATCACATAAATAATCCTTTCCAAATCTCAAATATAAGTACTAATAAAATAGAAATTCAGTTATTTTAGTTAACCAAATTTTAATTGAAACAAACCGAAAACCAAACTGAATTTTTATATCAATTTCAGTTATAACCGAAAACCGGAATTCTATCTAAAAGTGATAACCGAAAGCTAAAATTGTTTTCAGTTATTTGGTTATTTCGGATGCAACCGAAATTAATTTTTGCTCACCCCTGCTGAGGAACAAGAATTTGAATATAATTGAGCACAGACAACACAAATATGTCATGCAGCCTAGCCTACACACGTGTCTCTCTCCTCCAGGTCAGTCCGACTGCCTATAGAGAGGCGGCTTCGTGCTCTCGATATCGACTTGTAAAACCAAAGCTGAAACACATTGGGAAGCATCGTATAAACCATGAAGCTGACCATGAAAATCCACCATCCGAAGAATCTGTAACCGATCACATACGACGACATCATGTAACAGAGAATTAGCAGCACCATTATCAGAAAAGAACCCTCCAGGCCCTGCGGGAGCAGAGCACAAATGGACGACGTCGACAGGTAAAATGCGGCCGTGTTGAACAGGAAAAATGGGTACCACGGGAACGCTCGCATCACGGTTTGGCCAACCAATCCCAGCGCTCCGGACGACTCGCCGCTTGTCGCATCGGTAGCGTTGCCCCCGTTCGTGCTTGCTTGAAAACGAAGCGTGGGATCACCCTGCCAGACACCGCCTGGGGGGCTCAGCACGGCTTGGTAGGTGGCTGTGGCGATGAGTGCCAAAACCACCAGAATCACGTCGCGATCCTCTGGTGGCATGATCAGTTTTCCGGCGTGAAGACGGAAGGAAATTTCTTCCTTGGCTGAAACTTTGCCCCTCAAGTAATCTGCAAGGCTGGTCCTGATGGAGATTGCCCCAAGAAGAAGCAACAGAGAAGACGAAGAAATTAAAGCTGCAGAATCAAGTCTGTATATTCCTGAAAACGTAGCNCTTACATTGCTCTTTGCCATTGTTGCTGCTTCATGGCCTCTTCTACACTTGATGGATCTTCAGCAAACAAGACCAAAGGTGAAGCAGCATAAATCTCCTGACTAAGAGATTTTAATTTCCGTGGAGGCGATGACGAGTCCTCTGACGAAGTGTGGATGCTCGTGAGCTGTGAGGAGTCATTGGTTGCGTCCCCGCACCAACTATTTCTTCTTCTTCCTCCAGTGTCTCTGTTTGAACAATTGATTTCTTCACCTTTTCTTTCCATTCCCAGCAACCTTGCTCATCAAACTTCACATTTCTGCTTATAATAATTTTTCCATGTTCTGGATCATAAAGCCTGTAGGCTTTCGAATTTGAACAATATCCAATAAATATGCATTTTTTTGACTTTTCTTCCAACTTATGCCTGTCACTTG
>KK905450.1:0-19844 GCA_000696445.1 Aquilaria agallochum | reverse complement strand
TAATGCCTTAATAAAATATCATGACTCAATGTGCAAAAATACAATCATCTCATGACTGGCTTTTGGGCACAAGACTAACAGAGGGCACGTTGGGGCACGGTGAGTGCATGCTTGGGCATGCTGAAGGCACAGTGAGGGCACACTCGGGCACACTGGGGCACGGTGTTAGGTTCACCTCCTGAGTGCTTGGCTTAGGCCAAGAAACATAAAGGAAACAAAAAGGAATGAGGTTAAGGACTATGGAAACTAGTAGAGTGATGTATGTGCAAGGCTGGAAACTTTCAGGACCTAACTGCACATAGAAACTAGACTATGGCAAAATTGACAAAAATCAGAGAAAGGGGACCAAATTGTACACTTAAATTGGTGGTACAATTAAAACTACAAACTTTAAGATGGTGATTTCGGCCATGCAAGTTTTTATGATGGCTAGTGCAATACTAGACCAAGTTTGGTGGACAACAATGATAACTAGTCATGTCTTGTCTACCACTAAGGAACTAATCATTATTTAACTAGTTAGACTAACTAATGTTCACACTAGTTGTTATGGCCGGTTTTACTTGGAGAAATGGCACCTTGGTACTTGTGGTTGGCATGTGCATGGCATTATGGGCCATTAGGTGACCTAAATGACAAGCTAAACACATGTTTTAGTGGCGGCATTATAGTCATGTAAAGTTGAAGGCTTCATTGATCCATGCAAATAAATGGAGGCCAAAAGCTAGCATAATGCCAACTTGAGTACAAGTGTCTTATGGCCGGACCTAGTCAAGGACATTTGTTTTTCCATTTTGGGTTTCCTTGTTCTTGACTTGGCCAAGAGTTGTTCTTGAGTTCTTCCACAAATTGCTCTTGAATCCAAGCAAATTTGAAGGTAATTGGAAGAGACAAGCAAGACTTGTTTCGGCACTAGACTACTTGGATTCAAGCTTTTGTTCTTGGAGATTCAAGGAAGGCCGAGCCAATCAAGCTAGGGTTTTGAGGTAATTCTTGATATTCCCTTGAATACATGGTAATTCATCCATGAACAAGGAGTTAAAGTGTTCAATTGGGAATAATAGGCCAATTTGGTGAAGAACACATTGGCTTGAAAGTTTAATGCTGGCCGAAAGTGTTGGATGTGATAATTTGGTGTTCTTCCTCGTTTACATGGAAATTAATCCATGATTAAGGTTTATTGATGCCTAATTAATCTTGTGATAGGCTATTTTGACTGAGGAACATCAAAGTGTGAAAGTTTGATTCTTGGCCGAAAGCTCAACTTGAGGTAATTTCATGTTCTTCCCTTGATTACATGGTAATTGTTCCATGAACAAGGTTTAATGATGCCTAGATGGTTATATGTTGGGGCTAAATTAGTGAGGAACATCAATGTGTGAAAATGTGCATTTGGCCGAGAGTATGAACTATAGTAACTTAGTGTTCTTCTTTGAATACATGGTAGTTGATCCATGAATAAGAGTTATTGATGCCTAATTAATCATTTGGTAGGCTAAATGGAGTGAAAAACACTTGAGCATTGAAGTTGGTANATTATGGATACTTGGACTTTAGCTCTGATCATAGTGTTCACCTTTATGACAATGAACATGGCAATTGGGTTGGTGTTGCAGTGTGTACTTTTGTATGGGATCCTTAAGGTACTGTTTGACCATTAGTGGTCATGGGTTGTACTAGCTTGGCATGGAAAACTTACGGGTTCATGGCATGTAGCCATGTTGGATACTAGGTAGACTACCATTTTGTGTACATATATGTAGTCTTGGATACCAAGCTTTGGTGTTGGTTTTGTTGGACTTATGTGCCAATTTATGTGTATGTTGATATGGCTAGTTTTGGACTTGTATATATGTTGAATGCTTTAGGCCAAGGTTTGGCACCTTTATGAATGGCTAAGGACTTATGTTTGTGTATGTAATTGTGAACCTCCATGTGTACCTTTGTTGGCCAAGAAGAACATATACATGTCAACATGTGGTTTTAAGACCAAAGTAAATACTGTGGGCTTCTTGGTTGCCATATAAGTAGCACACTTGATTGCACACCATATAAGCACTTAAAATTTCATTAAGTGTTGCCTTGCTTGTTATGCAAGTAATCTATTAAAACCTTGCTTGTCTTGAAAGTTAGTGGTATTGGGCTTTGCATCTGCTGCAAGTAATTAATGGATTTGTCTTTAAAGCCTTTTGGGCCACCTCCCAGGCCTTTTACTTTAAGAAAATAAAACTTAATGTTGCCATTGCTTGCTTGGCCGAATTAGAGAATTAGAATTTAAGTTCTGGGTTGATAGGTAAACTAAAAACTTATGGGCCAGGGCCTGTGTGAGGTGTGACACACGGTGATGGTACCATGAGGGCATGGTGGGGTACGGTGTGGGCACAGTGAGGGTGCCCTGGGGCATGCTGAAGGCATGCTAAGGGGACGCTGGGGCATGGTAAGGGCAAATTGGGGCCATGGTGATGGCACATTGGGGGCAAGCGGGGGCATAGTGAGGGCACACTGGGGGCACCGTGAGAGAATGCTGGGGAACAGTGAGGGCATGCTTGGGGCACTGAGAGTGAACGGTGAGGGCATGCTGGGGCACGCTGAGGGCACGCGGCAGCAGCACTCTCCCCTATGGCTCCCATAAATCTCTTGATTTTCCCCATGCCCTTTGCAATGTTTTGACTCCATTCGTTTATAAATGACTTATGAAGGCCTTGGACAAAGTTTAAGGCCATTTGCATTTATTTTTTAATTATTATGGTTTTTTACCTTAAAAATAAATAAAAAACATATTAAATAATTGGCTAATCATAAAAATCTAAAATTTTTTAGTTTCATAGCTGATGAGATTCTTTACATGTCTGCCGAAAATTGTTCCAAAACTCAACCTGCAGAAGATTTTATGGATGGGGTGCCATCTCAAATCGTTTATGTTTCCTACTGGGCAACCCATAAAAGCCAATATATCTCTTGAGGGGGGAGGTGCTAGCCCTGACTCCCCTGGGCCTCCCAGGCACTGTGCCCTAGTAGGCTCCCCAATGCTACTGCGGGTGGGTTGCCCCTCATGTTGCCTTGTGGGTGGACCGCCACCCACCACCACCCCCTGCTATCCTTCCGGCTGCCCTCCGGCCTGCAACCGGCGACTTTCCGGTGACTTTTTCTGCTGAGACTCACACACTCATAATGTGCAAATATGTCCCCCGGCATTGCCCCAGTAAGCTTCTGGCCGCCGTCCAAGGGCCTGAACATGCCCCATTTGTGCTCCCCAATGCTAGTGCGGGTGGGTTGTCCCTCGTGTTGGCTTGTGGGCTGTCCCTCCAGCTACCCCCTGGCCAGTGACCAGCGACTTTTTGATAACTTTTTCGGTGAGATACACACACTCATAATGTGCTAAGATCTCCCCCTGACATAGCCCCAGTAAGCCTCCGATCGCCCTCAAAGGGCCTAAACATGCCTCGTTTATGCTCCTTAATGCTAGTGCAGGTGGGTTGTCCCTCGTGTTGCCTTGTCCACCCACCACCATGCCCTGCTGTCCCTTTGGCTACCCCCTAGTCGGTGATAGGTGACTTTTCAATAACTTTTTTGGTGAGACACACACACTCATAATGTGCTAAGTTCTCCCCCCGGCATAGCCCCAATAAGCCTTTGGTTGCCCTCTAGGGGCCTAAATATTCCCCATTTGTGTTGGAATGTCGTTACCATGCCCTTATAGGGGTGAAATCATGGCACGTAGGGCCCTGTGGCCTTATTTAATGCTATATTTCATGCCCACCGACTGTGGCATTGCCTTGCTTGGGTTGCTTCCATCCCTCAGCCTACATGGGGTCGTGGTATGCTGGTGCCCTAACTTGGCTATTGCCGAGCTTCGCTCTGGGTGTGTGAGTGGTACAATGGTTATGCGTTTTGGTAGGCTCCATGCTTGTGCGTCGAACTACTGACAAGCACACCACTTCACACTTCCTTCGTGTGTCATCCTTGCTCGGGGGCCAATGAGATCCTATCCTATGTACCTACCTCAAAGGTATGCCTATGTACATCAGACCCATCTTGCCCCATGGCCTTCTAATGGGCATGCGGGTGGCATCAAATCAATCCATGTGCTCCATGGGTGCCACGCTGGCTTGGCCCTTCTAGCACACATGGTCATTGATCATGTTCTTGGATTCTGATCCCAGCGACATCGTCGTTGTATGACATGTTGGCCTGAAGGAGAGACTTCTGGTATGAAGGTGCTGGAAACACTTAGAAGAACAAGGGGTAGGAGTTCCCTGGAATGTGTTTCCGGGGGAGGAGCCTCCGACGCCCAAGTCAGTAGTTGTGAGAGTTGTAGTAGTAAGAAACAGAGAGTGGGAAAATAGAAAGAGTTCTGTCCCTCTTACCAAGGTCCTTCCTGAGTATTTATAGGAGGGTAGAGGGAGTAGGCCGTTTGACACAACCTGTTTAGATCATAACATATGTCCAGTTAGATTTGATCCGTACCCTCGGAGATAGGTATCTCCAGCTGGCCATAAGCCATTCCGGCTAGAGGGCAGGGGCATGTGCGAGGTCTATTTGACAAAGGGTCCTTAACCGTTTTTGTCGTATCTCCACAAGACCCCTTCGGAGAATAAGAGCCATTCAAGGTATAAGGTTCATTCGGAATAGGAGGCCCCATTCGGCTCAATATAGCCACCGAGTGCTATTACGACAAGCCCTTCGGCAGAGTGGGGCACTTTCGAAAGATGCTCTTCCTTGCAGAGGATGGGGATATACTTTCCCGAACTTGGTGAGTTTCCTATTCCAAAGGTGGTAGTTTATAAATTTTTTGAGGTCGGTTCTGTTACCTACTAAGGGTGGTTGTCGTTCACCGAGGTTGGTGCTAGGTCATTTGACATGGTTGTGCTTAGCCCCTGCCCAGGAAGCTTGAAAGAGCTGGTCTCACGGTGGTTGCAATTGGGTAGCTGTATATGTGTGAGGATTAAAACTTCATGATACTAGTTGATTAACCTAGATTCTGCAAGATGCATGCTCTTCATGCTTTGACTTGGATTAACAAAACCCATAAAACATTAACTTGGCCAAGAGATTTCCATAGAAAATAAGTTCAAATGGCCAAAGCATACAAAATCAACATTTATGTGAGTTTACTACACATAACAATTGTGTGTAAGCATTCATACATAAAGTAGACTAATGCCCTTACCCAAGAGCAACCTTAAAGTCTAGGACTCCTCAAAACATAGACCATGGAGGCAACTAAGAGTACTATATATACATGCCTCTATTGAGATCTTCTTGATCTAACTCCCACCTTGGATGCTAGTCCTAGTGGTGAGTCTCAGAAATCCTTGGTCCAACTACTACTAGGCTCTGCAGCCAAAGGAAGACTCTAGTTAGTACTGTTACTTGGCCAACAAGTTACCCATGTAGACTAGAATCATAGGGATTCTCAAGTACAATACCTGTACAAAAGCTACAACCATGATAACCCTCAGCGGTTACCCGGCCCAACAACTACAAAATCTGCACAACATAACTAGGAAGTGAGAACATAAACATTCTCAGTAAGGGTCTTCATTGTACCTACAAGAAAATTACTAAGGACTCTACATATGATAGCATATGTAACCTGCTGTGAGCTCATACACCTTGAGGGTCTGAAACTTATGCATATATAACTAGGTCCCTTGAGACCTCTTCTCATCCTAGTCCTTGAACTACAAGGCATTGCCTTGTCCACTAGCAAGCATATGCTAGCCTAACTAGTGATAATACACCAGTTGAACCTCTCCCTTATTATGTTATACAGGAGAATTATGGTGGGACTATTGTAGACTAGGCCATAAAGACCTTGTAGACTAGGTGCACTATGGTTTCACCTTGCAACCTTATGGCTACTGGCACGGCTAGGTTGCCAAGGGTTCTAAACTTTTCACCCAAGCTAGTGATGCCTAGTTGTGATCTCTTGTAAACTAGTTTTCTTCCTTATGGCACAAGTAACCATAAAACCTTACAAAACTCAAGAAATCTACTAGGTCTTGAAAGACTTCTGGAAGTCCCAAAGTAGCCCTGGAATACTTAGACCCCAAGGTACCCTAAGAACCTCCTTAGGTTGCCCCTCGACCTTCCTAGCAAAACCTGGAAAATTTTACTAACTTGATTGTGGCCACGCTCGCCACAGTTGGTAACGTTCTGCCAACTTTCTCCTGTATTAGTGATGCGGCAACTATGACGATGGTAACGTTCTGCCAACTCTTTCTGGGATTGGCGACATGTTGTGGACTAGAGCACGAAATTGGCGACGTGTCGCCAATCTGCGTTTCTACATAATTCTCATGCATTTTGCTGCTATGAACTTTGGACACCTCCCAAACATATCAAACATGATTGGAATGCCTCTAAACTTTACATACACGTAAGACATGCTATATAGATCACAACCAACTATCACAAGCCAATCTATGATGCATTATAACATCATTCCAATCCTCACAAACCTCATAGTCCATCGCAATTCAACCTGATAGCCAAAGGGGTATTACCCTTAGAATTCCCAGGTTGTCTGGTGAGCACCACGCTCGAGAAGGACCAGCAGCACTCTCAAAAAGGAAGAGTAACCAACCTTGGGAGAGAGGGGGCTCTCACTATGCTTGGCTCCCTGACCTCGGTTGCGTGACATGACCAACTTGACGGGAAAGTTTCTTTCACCACCCTTGGGTTTTACGAACCTACCGACCTTGGAAGAATAATTCCCCATCCTTCGCAAGAGAGAACGTGTCCCAAAGGTGCCCCGTTCCGTCGAAGAACTTATCATGATGACCCTCGGTGATGATATCTTGCCGAAGTGGGTCTCATACTCCGAAGGGGTCTCATTCCCTAAAGGGGTCTCGAAAAAATGTGACAAAAATGGTTAGAGCCTCTAACACAGGGACCTCGCACACGCCTCTGACACAGAGACCTCCCACATGGCCCTGACCTTTGGCCATAACGGGCTAGGGCCAGCAGGAGATACCTACCTACAAAGGTACGAATCGCATCCAACCGAACACGTTTCATGATCTAAGTGTGTTGTGTCAAACGACCATCTTCCTACGCCCTCCTATAAATACCTGGGAGTAACCTTGGTAAGGGACACAAAACTCTATGCGTCCTGCTCCTTATTTCCCAAATACTGACTTGGGCATCGGAGGCTCTTCCCCCAAAAACACATTTTGGGGAGTCTCTAACCCTTGTTTTTCTAAGTCTTGCAGCCACCCTCTCATCGGGAGTCTCTCATTCAAACATCTTCATATCGGAAGTCTCTACCTCAGGCCACTATGTCACACAACGTGGATGCCGGCAGGCATCATCTGTGGGAACTCACTCCCAGGTTGCCATTATTCAGACTTAGCATTCTAAGGACAAGGGACTCCCGAGGTCCCTGTCCGTGCCAGAAACTCAATCGGCAACTGAGCAACTTGCCACAGGAACTTCTTTGCCTGAGGATGTGTCTCCTGTAACGGTTATAATGGGCTTTTTGAGAGATTTTCAGCGCTCCATTGTGGCCGAGATGACTCAGTAGCCGGACCTCCTCAATAGCAACCCGCCGGGAAAGAAGTCTTAAATATACTCACCGGAGTTCATGAAGTAAGGGCTCCCACGACGAGTCTTCAACAGAGGATGTACCAACCGGGGCACGTCCTGTTGGATAAATGATCTCAAGAGAGCCCATAACTTCCCGCTGGTGAAGTCCATCCCCATACAGGAGGTCACAGTCCCCCCATCGGCCCAGCTACTCCCTAAAGAGGAGGCATCACTCTCTATTGTCAAGGGCCACCAGGAAACCAGAAGAGGCCATTACTATAGCCCTCATGGAGAAGATCCTGGAGATGCTGGAAAAGGTAGAGGAGCAGATCGCTTGGAAGCCCGTTTGGTCAAGGTTGTCGGAGACCTTCACCGGAGATGAATCACCCTCCATCTGAGCAGTGGTAGAAGTGCCTATGTCGAGCGATTTTCAAGTGCCATGCTTAAAGACATACGACGGACGCAGTGACCCCCAAGCATACCTGATGAAGTACAGGCGCATAATGGTGTCGATGATGCCACCCTCTGCAATTGTTTTGGGGTCACGCTCTCCGGGCCTGCAACTACGTGGTATAACTCCCTGGCCCCTGGAACCATAGTGGGTTTCCAGGAGATGTTTGGCATAGCGCAGAGGAATGGGGAAACCATTCACAACTGTGTTGAGAGGTTCAATCAGGAAGCCCTGAGTGTTTTGGACTTCTGCACCCAAATCAATATCCTCGGAATGATCAGGGGACTTTGGAAGGACTCACAACTTTTCTACGAGTTCTCCAAAGATCACCCGGACACCCTCGGAGAATTCTACCAAAGGGCGAAGTAACATATGATAGCTGAAGAACTAAGGATATGGGGCCAAAGTTCGACCAAATTCGCTCTGAGGGTCTAAGCCATCAACCTCGCTATCCAACCGAGGCTGGAGGTAGACCTCGGAAGCAAAAGGGCAAGAAGCCAATGACGTTCACCCCCTGAACACCACCAGAACAAACATACTGCTGGCCATCGAAAGGCAAGGGAGCTCAATTCAACATCTGAAGGCCATGACCTCAGAAAACAAGAAAAACATGAAGAAGTTCTACCAGTTCCATCAGGACCATGGGCATGGCACTGAGGATTGCTTCCAGCTGAGGAAGTACATCGAGTCTTTGATAAAGCAGGGCCAACTTTGGCATTACCTATGGATGCCCTCCCCGAAGGGGAGTGATAGCCAAAGGGTTATTACCCTTCAGGCTCCCAAGCTTTGATGAGCACCACCCTCGATAAAGATGAGCATCACCCTCAGGGAATAATAGGACTAACCTCAGGAACATGGTACACTACCGGCCTCGGTAAGGTGGCCTAACCAACTTCAGGAGAAGTAGACTCACCATCCTTGGTAGGGGAAAGCATTATCTGAGGGGAATCTTCTCTGCTGAGAGGCCTTCCGAATGACTGGAGCAACCTCAGCAAGAATTTCTTATATCCCAAGGAAATCCCTTTCACTGAAGGGGTATTATGGACATGACAAAAATGGTTAATAAGCCTCTAACACAGAGATCTCACACACGCCCCTAACACAGGCCTCCCACAGCCCTAGCTTCTGGCTAGAATGGCCTATGGCCAGCTGGAGATCCCCATCCTCGAAGGTACAGACCGCATCTGGCCGAACACGTGTCATGATCTAAGTGGGCTGTGTCAAATTAACTTCTCCCAACGCCCACCTATAAATACTTGGGGAATGACCCTGGGAAGGACAAGCTAAACACTTAGGGGAATTCTGCCCCTTACCCTCCCCTCTCTGCTCCTTACTTGCCAAATACTGACTTGGGCGTCAGAGGCTCCTTCCCCGGAAACACACTCTGAGGACCTCCTAACCCCTGTTCTTTTGAGTGTTTCAGGCAATCTCGAACTAGAAGTCTCCTCTAGCAGCATCTCCATACCGGAAGTCCATCTCAGGCCTACCATGTCGTACAACGAAAATGCTGACGGGCATGATTTGGCACCGTCTGTGGGAACTCACCCCCAAGTCACCGTCGTTGAAATCCGACGTTCCAAGGACAATGGACTCCCAAAGTCCCCATTCACGCCAGAAACTCGATTGGCGATCGAACGACCAGCCGCAGGGACTTCCTTGCCTGAGGACGAACGTCCTTTAATGATCATGATGAGCTTTCTACATGATTTTCAGCACTCTATTATGGCTGAAATTATGCAACAGTTGGACCAAAGGTGGTCACAACCGCCTTCGGGTTGAAAGGCCCCTTCACTAACCCCTGGTCGGGAGAAAAGGCCGAAGTCTACTCACCGGATCTGACAGAGTGAGGACTTTCGTGATGAGTCCTCAACAAATGGCATACCCCTCACAGGCCGACGTACTAAAGAAATGGGGTCCAAAGGGGCTAGGACTTCTTGCTGGTGAAGTTCATTGCCGGAAGGGAGATCACAATCCCCCCGCCGCCAAAGTTACTCCCCGAAAAGAAGGCATCATTCTTCATTGCCGGAGGCCTCCAAGCAGCAAGAAGAGCCTAGCACCACCATCCTCGTGGAAAATATCCTAGAGAGGTTGGAGAAAGTGGAAAGGCAGATGGCTTGGAAGCCTGTCTGGTCAAGGTTGTCGAAGACCTTCACCGAAGAAGAGTCACGCTTTATCCGAGCAATAGTTGAGGCACCTATGCCAAGCGACTTCCAGGTGCCATGCTTGGAGACGTACGATGGGCGCAGTGACCCCCAAGCCTACCTCATGAAGTACAGACGCAGCATGGTGCTACACAGCGCTGATGATGCCACCCTCTACAAATGCTCTGAATGTTGGGTTTTAGGAGCCAAACAGCGCAGCAGAATTTATCCGAAACCCTCTGGGATACAAGTGAAATGGGGTAAACTAGGTGTTCAAAAATTTTCATACCAAATTTTCGGTTGAGATCTCTCACTCAACTGTAGAGTCGAATCACAAAACTTGAACAGTTGACATGTTCAAGGTCTCTATGGTATCCACATGAGCCTCTCAGGATCACCACGCTTCCACCACATCCCGGCAGATGCGTTTCTTTTGCGCTCGTAGTGCTAGCTTGCATCCTCCAAGGAATTGCAAAAGAAGAGTGCAGCTGTCCTTTTGGGAGGCTAGGGCAAGGACGCTTGCAAATTTCTCACTAAAAGTTGTATTTGTAGTGAGACTCAACTTCTAGGCCTAATGGGTTTCAAAGCCCTAATCAAATTAGGCTTTAATTTTGGGCTTAATAATGGCTCAACTATTGGGCCCGTTATTAATATGAAATTATTGTGAAACTAAAACCCAAATTATTAGCCCATTCACTCTAATGATCCAAATAGCTCTATGTGTACAACCCAATAGGCTCTTACCACATTGGCAATGAGCATAAATCACATTTATGATCATAAACAATGAGCGGTGTCTAGCAACACATCATTGCTACCCAAGTGACAAGATTATCGATGATTTGACTAAACCTTTATGATCATCACCGATATATGCCATTGTCCCTTTNTTCCACAATAATACTAGACTAGGGATGTTTGAGAATATCATTATTCTAGGGTTACAATTATGTGATGCCCTGTAGCATCTTCGTTGTGTGACATGGTGGGACCGAGAGGGACTTCTAATGATGGAGAACACCTAAAGTATATGTTTCCCAGGAGGACCTACCTGAAACACTCAGAAAATAGGGGTTAGGAGGGCCCCAGAGTCTTTTTACGGGGAGGAGCCTCCGTCGCCCAAGTTAGTTTTTTGGAGGCGGAGAGGAAGCACTAAGGGCCAAGGATTCTTTCCTGTTATCTCTTTTCGTGGGAGTTCAAAAAAGATCCCTTGGTGAGGCCATTTTCTGAGTATATATAGGAGGATATGGCCCGTTCAGATCGTGACACGTGTTCGGTCGGATGTAATTTGTACCTTCTGGGCGTGGGGGCCTCTAGCTGCTTGTAGGCTCTTCGGGCCACGGGCTAGGGTAGGCATAGTCCTACATGATAGGACATGGATAGTCCCGGCGTGTCAGAGCGCATATGAGGGCGGTGTGTAGCGTGTGCGGGCGACATGTCAGAGGCTCCTTAAATACTTCTGCCATACCACCGAGGTTCTTTTACTTGAGGTCATCCCTCGGAGCGAGGACCCTTCTTCCGGAGTCATGCCAGTAGTTCGCGAGATTCCCTAGCACTGAGGCTCCTTGTTCGGGGGATTTTCTCCAGCCAAAGGTGGCTACTTATTCTCTTAAAGGTGATTCGGCAACCCTTTCAAAGGGGGCAACGCGTTATCTTTCTGACGTCGTAGTTACTGTCCTCAGGGGTACTGGTTAGCCACTGAAGTCGTATGCTCGAGGTGCCAGACTTCATCCTTTCCGAGGTTTGCACAGGCACTCCTCATGGGTGACACGCGACTTACAGAATATGGTACTTGACCTCAGTTCGCGGGCTATAAGGGTGACAGCAATTCGGCTATCACATGCCCCCCTCAGGAAGCCGAAGTGAAGACTTCGGCTTGTAGACCTTCTGGGGGCCCTTCTCAGGACTTAGAGTGTGACATTCATGGAAAAGGCACTTCGTTATCCGAAGGCGCACCCTGTCCAGTCAGGTGTCACTGTCTGCCCTTTGGTGTCCTCGAGGTGACCAATCTCTTTACTTTTTCTACTGTTCAGTGAACCGTCGTGCCTCGTAACCAGGCATGTCAGTCTGGAGCGATGTGCCCGGATTTTCATGGTGTCAGAAAGTGTGGCCTAATTTCTCGCACTGGTTGACACGTGGCAGGCACTGGTTGGGGGGTGGTCACATCGGTTAGACCAGTTGCCTCCTTTCACGTGCAAGGAGTAGTTATGGTGACGGTTCACCTTCACGGAGCAATTATGACGTCAATTCGGTTACCCTTCCTCGGTCTATATAAACCTTCGTCTGTCATAATCTTCTCCTGTTTTCTCTTTGCTCTTGCTCTGCTCTCGTTTGTTTTCATCCTTTCTCCTCTTTCTTTACGGCGGCGTTCACGGTGGAGCGATTTGCGGCCATCATTCACGACAGTGTCTTCAAACCCTGATTTCGGCAAAACTTTTGGTGGGTTTTGATTCTAAGGGTCCTTTAGTTTTCTTACTTTTTTCTAGCTTCCCAAAGTCACTTTTCTTCTTTTCGAGGTCCCTTTTAGCCGACCATGTCTTCACTTGTTCCTATTATGTCTGCTGCACCTATTCCCGAGAGCTGGTAGCCTCTCATGTCACACCCTTGTTGCTCTATTTCGGAGAAATTAGAGAAGTGGACAACCAAATTTTTCTTCCCCTCTTATGTTGTCACCAGACTACCTTTTCTTGGGCACTTTAGCTTTATGAATCATAAGGACAAGGTTACCGTCTTCCGTGCCCAACTGAAGGCCGGATTTCTGTTTCCTCCACCAAAGATGATTTGTGACTTCTGACAATTTCATGGCATAGTCGTGAATCAACTTCCTCCCAACTCATACTGCTATTTCAATGCCTTCCTCTACATGTGCAGGTCTTCAGGATAGAACCCCATTTTATCCTGTTCATGCAGTACTACAAGCTCTATCTGGTCCTGGAGGGTTACTTTTATTTCATGCTACCTTGGGGATCTGGGAGCAAAAAATTCATGTTCAGCTTGGCTACTAAGGATAGCTGGCGAGGGTGGCAAAGGAAGTTATTCTTCCTAAAGGTGGCAGAGGCCTGGTCACACGTTCAGACTAAGTGGGCTCGAGGAAAGCTGGAGACGGATGTCGTGGACCCCAAGAAGCTACTAACTCCCGAGTTGGCGATGAGGTTTGAGGACTTCGATAAACGTATCCATGCTGTCGCCAACTGGGATGCTGTGGTCCCTCGATGCTCCCTCTACCCTTTCCCCATCATGTGGAAGCTCATGACCTATGAGGTCCTTCGGGAGTTGAGGGGTAGTTAAGGAGCACAAGCCGGATCTCGACATGCCAGCTCCTGCCATCGAGGGGAAGGAGTCTTGGCTAGTGAAGCTCATTCGAGGGGAGCTCACTTACGAAGCCTTTTTCGAACGTAAGTTTCCTTCCAAAGTTTTCAGTATAAGTATCTATCTGGACTCACACTGATGTTTTCCTTCTTTTTTAGAGATGGGCGACGAGTCTGCTGCCTACTATAAGTCCCTATTCCTCGGCCAAGCCGAGAAAGGGGAACAAACGCAGAAGGGCATCTCCAAGAGGCGCAAGACTACTGGGAGCGGACCATCTTTGGCCAAGAAGGCGAAGAAGGACATTCTTCTTCCACCCCCGGGAGATGTGGCAGAGGTCGGCAGTGAGCCTGAAACTCCCGCCAAGCCTAAAACTCCTGCCGAGCCTAAAACTCCTGCCGAGGTTCCTGCCGGGGTGACCACTGTTGCTGCTTCTTTGAGTCCCGCGGCGTCGGTGGATCTTTTGGGCTCTTTGCCAAGGGGTCCCTCTACCTCGGAGATGGAAAAATGCCAAAGGGACAAAGGCAAACATATCCCTACTGACATGGAGGAGGTCCGAGACTTCGATGATGACATCGCTGAGGTTGCGCCGGGTTTGTCTCTTATCCCGTTTTTAGAATTTGTAATCTTATAGCTTTCATAGTTAAGGAGCTTTGCCTGATGAGACATATGCTTCTTATTTTGCAGAGGAACTGGCGCCCTTAGCTTGGATGGTTGAGCATGCCTGAATGCGTGCTCTTCGGGATTCCCACATCCCAAAGGACAAGGTTCCAAGAGAGCCATTTTGGTCTTTCACGGAGGACATGAATCTGTTCTCTGAGGATTGCCGGGAAATGGCTCCCCAGATGGCGAGGGGCGTGCTCACTCAGGCTTCCTTCAAGGCAGTTGCCGAGGAGTGCGCCACCGAGGATGCCCTTGCCACCAAGGTGTCCGAGCATGCTGCCCAGGTAGTCCTTCAAGCCTCTTCATTTTCCCTCCCACTTTTTTGTCTAAGTGTTATGGCTTTCCTTATGCAAATTTGACTGAGTACCCTCTCTTTATTCGCAGCTTTTGGGGTATAGTGGATACCTCCTAGCTTGGGCAGCGAAGCAGTCTTTGGTCTAAGCTTGGGCCAAAGATAAACTGGAGAAGGCCAGGGTCTTTTGTGCTAGCTCGGTTGTGAAGAATGCTGAGTTGAGCCGGATAGCCAATGAGGAGGTTGCCAAGCTTCGGGAGGAATTCTTGAAGGGCCAGGAGGAGCTCTTGAAGGATTTCTCTAAGAAGATGTCTGACCTTGGTGAAAAGGTTGTGAGTCTGACCTCGACAAATGAGGCCGTTCAAAAGGAGAAAGAAAAGGCTTCTGCTCCCCTGGCAAAGGCACTGCTGATAATGCTAAACTTCAAGCCAAGGTCGATTCACTGAAGAAGGGTTCAAAGAAGAAGAAGAAGATAAAAGAGCTGGAGAAGGAGGTCACAGATCTTCAGAACGAGGTAGACGACTTGGGCGTCGAGAAAAACAAGGCCGTTTAGGCAACCAAGGTTGCCTTTCAGGATGGCTTCTACCTAGCTCGCCATCAAGTTCTGAAGAAATATCCGGATCTCGACCTTTCCTTCCTGGCTGCCCTGGATATTCCCGAGGGGCCTTGGTGGACTTGGTTGAAAATCGAGCTCCTCAATCTGTCGTTTGCCCCTCCTCCTGCACCGAAGGTGGTGGCTAAAGACACAGGAGCCGGAACTTCCCATGACGCCAGGGTCCCTTAGATATTCTAGGGCCTTTGTCTTCTTTTTTTTCCTTGTAATTTTTCTTCTTGTTACCTTCTCCTTGTACCAAGGCCTTCTTCAATAAATTTTCCTTCCTTCATAGTTTGGTTAAGTCTTTTGAGCAATAATTTTGTTTCCAAGTTGTCCCGACCACTTTCGGTCAAGGGACTTTAGAAAGGTATGTTTTGCTCGTTGCATCGGCCAACCTTCGGGTAAATATTCATTGTTGATGAATTCCCTTAGGCAAATTTTAGCCTGCCTTCGTTGGCATACTTGATAGACTTTACCTTTTTTGGGCATATATCCTCATCAACTTCGAAAGAAAAATGTGACTTTCGGGAGTGCATGTTCCAGCTTTGTTCAGCAAGTACTCTCAGATGGGAGAAAACTTTTGTACTTAGAAAAAATTTCTAACTTGTACAATTTCTCATTAGAAATTCTAAGTATAGAATTTCTTTAAGGCATCCGAGTGCCATGTATTTTTCAGTTCTCCCCCTTCGGTGTCGCCAAGCTTGTATACTCCCTTACGGACCTCGTCAAGGACCAAGTGAAGCCCTTTCCAGTTCGGCCGAAGTACCCCATGGGACGGTCTTCGGGGTTCAAACTCGGCCTTTCGGAGGACAAGGTCTCTTTTCCATATTCCTTTTGGCCTAACATGCAAGTTTGGGGCTATGGCCACCCTTTGCTGAAAGGCCTTTCTTCTGACCTCGGCCACCTCTCTGTGTTCGTCAACTAGGTCGAGCTTAGTTCTCAACCCAAGGTTGTTTGCTCTTCCGTCGAACACTTGTATTCTGACTGATGGCCATACTACCTTCATAGGGATAATGCCCTCTGTGCCAAAGACGAGCGAAAAAGGCGTTTCGCCCGTGGCTCTTCGGGGTGTTGTCCGATAGCTCCATAACACACTAGGAAGTTCTCCTGGCGATTTTGCTTTTGCTTCCCCCAATCTATTTTTCCAGACCATCTTTTATGGTTCTGTTGGATACCTCTACTTGTCTGTTGCTTTGAGGGTGAGCTACCGGGGCGAAGTGCATCTTTATTCCGAGGTCGATGATGAATTCTTGGAATCCTTTGTCAATAAATTAGGACCCATTGTCAGCCACTATCACCCTCGGTATGCCGAATATGCATATGATGCTTTTCTAGAAAATTTTTTGTATATCCTTTGCCGAAATAGTTGCCAGGGGCTCTGCCTCCACCCATTTGGTGAAGTAGTCCACTACAACCATGCAGAATTTCACTCTTCCAGGTGCTGTCAGGAGTGGCCCGATAAGGTCAATGCCTCATGCCGCAAAGGGACAGGGGTAGTCAGCCGAGGTTATTAATTCCGAGGGCAACCTTTGAACATTGGCATGTCTTTGGCAACTACCGCATTTTTGGACAAGCTGTTTTGCGTCCTTTCTTAAGGTGGGCCAAAAATACCCTTGGCGGAGTATCACTCCCGCCAAAGCGTCAGTCCCGATGTGGGAACCGCAAATTCCCTCGTGGACTTCCTCGAGAATTGTCTAAGTATCCTCTTTGTTGACACACCTTTGCAATTGACTAGTGTATCCCTATCGGTTTAGTTCTTCCCCAATTAGGAAATATCGTCCAGATCGTCTTCGTACTTTTGCTATTTCGTAAGGGTCATCAAGAAGCTCCAAGGTTGTAAGGTACCTCTTTATAGGATTCTGCCATCCGTCTTTCGAGGCTGCTATGCTCATTATCGCAATGCTTGGGTGGCTCAGTACTTCGGTGAACCTTTTTGATTTGGCCAGACTGTCTGCTTCGGCATTGTTTTGCCGAGGCACATTTTTTATATGGACCGTGTCAAACTCCTGGATGAGCTTTGACACAAGCTCATGGTACTTTGCCAAAGTTGGATCTTTTGCACTATAATCTCCCACCATCTGTCGGACCACCAGCTGAGAATCATTGTGGGCCTTAAGGTTCCTTATACCAATCTTTCTAGCAAGGCGCAACCCTGCTAAGAGAGCCTCGTATTCTGCCACATAGTTAGTGACATTAAACCCGAATTTGATGGCTTTCATTACTTCCATGCTTTCAGGCCCGCGAATAACTACCCCAGCTCCCTAGTGCTCGGAGCCAAAGGCCCCATCTACAAATAGAGTCCATTCTGGCTCACTTTTGCTGAGGTCCGATTGATCATCTTCGACAAAAGGCACTTCGGCAATGAAGTCTGCCAGAGCTTGGACTTTTATTGCTTTCCTTGGCTCGTAAGTAATATCATACTCGCCGAGCTCTATGCACCACTTGGAAAGCCTTCCTGAATGGTCCACTCTCTTCATGACATCCAGAAAAGGTAGGTTACTTCAGTTAATGATGGGGTGAGCTTGGAAATATGGACGCAGTCTTCTGCTTGCTAGTTCCAGGGCATAGATAGCTTTTTTCAGTAGAGGATATCTGATTTCGGCGCCATGCAGGGACTTGCTCACGTAGTATACTGGCCATTGCACCACTGCCTCTTCCTTCACTAGAACCGAACTTAGTGCTTTTTTAGCTATAGCGAGGTATAGCACAAGGGGTTCTCCTTCTCGTGGTTGCCGAAGAGTGGGTAGATGGGCAAGATAAACTTTGAGCTCTTCCCAGGCCATTTGGCAACCCTCATTCCAAGGATGGTCATTGTTTATGAGGTTGCCACCATTTTTTGCTGCCTTGGTGAGAACCTTAAAGAATGCTCGGCAACGATCCCCATACTTGGAGATGAATCTGCTAAAGGACATTATCCTCCCCGTGAGCCTTTGCACATCTTTTGTTGTAACAGGAGTTTGAAATTCAAGTAGCGCTTTGACTTTTTCCGGGTTGGCATCGATGCCACTTTCTGATACCACAAATATGAGGAATTTGCCCAAACTTACGCCGAAGACGCACTTTTCGGGATTGAGACGAATTCCGAATGCTCTAAGTTGGTGGAAAGTTTCCTCCAAATCGGCAATATGACTGCCGGGCAACTTGCTCTTGACTATCATGTCATCAACGTAGACTTCCATGTTCCTCCCTATTTGGTCATTGAAGACCTTGTTCATCAGCCTTTGATAGGTGGCTCCGGCATTTTTAAGCCCGAAGGGCATTTTGACGTAACAGTACATACCGACTTCGGTGATGAAGGCAATTTTTTCCTCATCTTTGGGGTTCATCTTGACTTGATGATACCCACTGAAAGCATCGAGGAAGCTCAGGAGTCCGTATTCAGCGGTTGAGTCTACCAATTGATCTATCGGTGGGCGGGGATACGAGTCTTTAGGGCAAGCATCATTTACATTTCGGAAATCGATGCACATTCGGAGCTTGTTGCTCCCTTCTTTTGTGGCAATGACCACATTGCTTAGCCATTCGGGGTATTTGACTTCCCTGATTACACCTGCTTCTATCAAGTGCTGGACTTCGGTTTTGACGAAGTTATTTTTGTGTGCCGAGAGGCTTCGCTTCTTTTGGTGGACAGGCTTTGCCTCTGGGCTCACTTTAAGACTATGTTGTACTATGCGAGGGTCTACCCCAGGCATGTCTTTCGGCGAGTAGGCGAACAGATCTTTATTCATTAGTAGGAAAGATACAAGTTTTTCCTTGTCACCTTCGGTGAATTTTTTCCCTAATCGAGTATTTCAGCCTGGGACAAGCTCTATTTCTTCCATTTCTACCTTCTCAGGATCTTCTGTTCCTTGTTCTTCTGACTCTTGAACGGGTAGAACCTTCATTTCCGTGGTTTGCGCGCAGTTCATCACTGGGGATTTTCTCGCTTTTACGAACACCTTTCTCACCTCCCCTAGTCAATGAAGACCTCAGCATCTCCATCCATGGTGGCGAAGGTGACAGTTAGGTACTTCACATCCGGGCGAATGTGGAGGTTTTCTTGCGTTTGCCTTTCAAGAATGGCGTTATATGATGAAGGTACATCGATGACGATGAACCTTGTCATTACAGAGCCAAACAGCACATTTTTGTTGTTTGCTGAAGTTCCCTTCAGCATCAGAGGAAGTTCTACCCACCCAAGGATGGGGAGTCCGGACGGCCCTACTCCAAAAGTGGGAGAAGTCACGGACTTTAGGTCACTCCTTGATATCCCCACGCTCAGTAGCAGGTGTGAGAATAGGATGTCTGCATTTGAGCCATCATCAAGCAGTACTCTTTTGATGTCCAAGCTTCCTATCCTTGCCATAATTAGCAGTGCATCATCCTGAGGAAGAATGACAGTGGACCCATCCTTCTGAACAAGCTTCTTTGATGGATTCCCATACTCCATGATTGAAATCTCTCTGGCCTTTCTTTTTTCTTTCCGCCGACGGCAGTCCTGTTGTGATCATTTGTATTACTCCTGCCGGGGCCAGTGGATGCTTTTTCGGACTTCGGTTTCGACGCCTGTCGGAGTCGTACACTTCATTATCTCCCTTTCCCTCTTCTTCCCTCCTTCCCTTTGGGGAGGGAATCCACAGGTAACGCCGAAGCTGACCTTGCTTTATTAGCAACGGGGTGTTTTCCGGCAACCTTTCGCAACGGCGTCTTCAAATCCAGATTTTGGCAAAACATTTGGTGGGTTTTAACTTTCAGAGCCTTTTACTTTTTAAGCTTTCCCGAAGTTGTTTTTGGCTTTTTTCCGAAATCATTTTTCAGCCAACCATGCCTATTCCCGAGAGCTGGCAACCCCTTTTGTCTCATCCTTGCTGCACCACTCCTAAAAAA
>KK905449.1:5533-16072 GCA_000696445.1 Aquilaria agallochum | reverse complement strand
TCAAGCTAATGAATTGTCTTAGGAGGATTCTAACACTAGTTAGTACTAACTTTGGGCTCTAGAAACCATCATTTTGCTGCCACCTTTGTGCACTTGACAATAGGTTACAAAACCTTCGATAAGTGCACTCCCCTCAATAAGCTTGGTTCATCAAGCTCATGGCTCTCTTCCAAGCTTAGCCATAGCTCCATGGATGTTTGAAAATATAGAAAACAACCCATGAGAGCAAGAGAACCCTTACCAAATGAGTAGGCCGAATTTGAAGCTTAATCCTTGAAGTATGCAAGAAATAGCTCTAGTTTGCTTCCAATTGCTTCCTTTTGCCTTTAATTTCAATCAATTGCAAGCTTGAAGGTGTGGTGGCTATGGAGGAAGTATGGCTGTGTTCATGGACTAGGGGAGGACGAAAATGAGAGAGGGCTAAGTGATTTGGCTGCTTAAATGGCCTTAAATGAACTTAAGGGCACAAAACACACTTAAACAAGCTTAACCTTGCTTTATGTCATTTTCCTTCTTACTAATTAGGGTTTCTTTGTCTTAAACTCATTGGTACACATGTGCCCAAAATTTTTGACTAATTATCAAGTCTTGGCTGCCTCCACCACGGTGGGATAATCCCACAATTCCACCCTTAGACTTAAGTCAAAAGCTTGAACACCTTAAGGTGTACACTAGGACATTTACGTCCTTATCGCCTTTAGTGTTTTCTTTGTCCAAACTTATCTTCCATGTGTAATTTGGTCCTCCAATAGCACTTTCATACCATTCATATCCTTCCCATAACTCTCCAAGTCTCTTTCTTGAATGTTTTGCAATTGAGTACCCGAATTTTCAAAACCTTACAAAAAAGTCCATAGGATGCTTGACAAACAAGCAATCCTTAAGGCTTTTCTTGGGGACCAAGTTACCAACTTGGAACACTTTTAAGGAGTTTTGGATCATGCCTTTTACCCCCCACACTTCAATCACTATGGTGAGAGTTACACAATATAATGGTTTTTAGCCACTATGACACACTTGTAATTCTCCCATTTTGTGAGGTGGTAACACTCTTCCTTCACAAGGACTGAACTTACTGCCTTTTCAGTGATGGCAAGGTATAGTATGAGGGGTTCCGCTTCCCGTGGCTGCCGAAGTGTCGGCAGACGAGTTAGGTAGACTTTGAGCTCTCCCCAAGCCTTTTGGCAGTCTTCATTCCAAGGATGCACCTCGGTTCCGAGATCACGACCATTTTTTGTTGCCTTAGTGAGGACCTTGAAAAATGGTTGGCAGCGATCCCCATACCTAGAAATGAATCTGCTGAGGGACGTGATTCTCCCTGTGAGTCTTTGCACATCCTTAGTCATTGTGGGAGTTCGAAATCCCAACAGGTCCTTGACCTTTTCTGGATTGGCGTCGATACCTCTCTTAGACACCATGAATCCGAGGAACTTACCTGTGCTCACCCCAAATACGCATTTTTCGGGGTTGAGATGGATTCCGAAGGTCTCCAGTTGGTGGAATGTTTCCTTTAAGTCTGTGATATGACTACTAGGCAGTTTGCTCTTAACTATCATCTCATCGACGTAGACTTCCATGTTTGTCCCGATTTGGGAGTTTAAGACCCTGTTCATCAACCTCTGGTACATGGCTCCTACATTCTTAAGCCCAAAGGGCATTCTAATAGAGCAGTATGTACTGACTTCGGTGATGAAGGCGGTCTTTTCCTCGTCTTCGGGGTCCATCCTAATTTGATGATACCCACTAAAGGCGTCAAGGAAACTAAGGAGGCCATACTTGGCGGTTGAATCTATCAACTGATCTATTGGCGGCAGAGGATATGAATCTTTAGGGCAAGCATCATTAACATTTCGGAAGTCGATGCACATTTGGAGTTTATCACTCCCTTCCTTTGTGGTGATAACCACGTTACTAAGCCATTCGGGGTATTTGACTTCCTTGATTACACCTGCTTCCATTAGGTGTTGGACTTCGGTTTTAATGAAGTTGTTCTTATGCCCCGAGAGGCTTCACTTTTTTTTTCAGACAAGCTTTGCCGCTGGGCGCACCTTAAGGCTATGTTGGATTATGCTATGATCTACCCAAGGCATGTCCTTCGGCAAGTAGGCAAACAGATCTTTGTTCATTAACAAGAAAGATACAAGTTTTTCCTTGTCACCTTCGGCCAATTTTTTCCCCATTTGGGTACTTCAGCATGGGACAAGTTCTACATCTTCTGTCTCTATTTCTCGGGGTCTTCTGTTTCTTCTCCCTTTTCCTCCCCTGCGGTCACAGCCTTTGCTCCCGAAGTCTGTGTGTAGCTCTTCGCTGGGACCTTTCTTGCTTTTACAAAGGCCTTTCTAACTTGCCCTTAGTCAATGAAGATCTCAGCATCTCCATCCTTTGTTGCGAAGGTGACAATCAAGTATTTCACATCTGGGCAGATGTGGAAGTTTCCTTGTGTCTGCCTCCCAAGGATGGCATTATATGACGAAGGCACATCTATGATGATGAACCTTGTCATTGTAGAAGCAAAAATCTCCTCCATGTTTTGTGGTGAAGTTCCCCTTAGCATTAGAGGGAAGTCAATCCATCCGAGGATAGGGAGTTCAGACAGACCTACTCCAAAGGTAGGGGAGGTGACAGGCTTGAGATCGCCTTTTAGGTTACCCAAATTCGGCAGCAGATGAGAGAATAAGGCCTCAGCGTTAGAACCATCATCGAGGAGTACTCTTTTGACATCCCAACTCCCTATCCTTGCCATGATTAGAAGTGGGTCGTCATGAGGGAATACTATGGTAGACCCATTTTTCCGAACAAGCTTTTTTGATGGGTTAACGAATTCCATCACCGAGATCTCCCTGGCTTTTCATTTTCTTTCTGCCGAACGTAGTCCGGTGGTGATCGTCTGTATTATTCCAGCTGGAGGTGGCGGATGTCTTTTGGGACTTTGGTTTCGGCGTCTATCAGAATCATATTCCTCATCATCTCCTTTCCTTTCCTCTTCCCTCATCCCCTTCGGAGAGGGAATCCGCAAGTAGCGCCGAAGCTGGCACTGTTTTATTAGAGACTCGATGTACTTCCTTAGCTGGAAGCAATCCTCGGTGTCATACCCATGATCCCGATGGAATTGGCAAAACTTCTGACACTGGATTGGGTTTCCTTGCCTTTCCGTGGCCAAAAATATGTTTGTTTGGGAAGTATTTAGGGGAGTAAATGTTAGGCACCTCCTATGTGCTTGGCTTAGGCCAAGGAGAACCAAGGAAAATGAGAGAAAACAGAAAGGGAAGAAAGAAGAGCCATGGAGACTGGCACAATGACTTATTTGCAAAACTGGAAACTATCAGGACTTAGTTGCACATGGAAAATGTACTATGGGAAAGCTGACAGAAAACTGAGAAAGGGAACCAAACTGTGCACTAAGTTAAGTGGTATAAGTGAAACCACAAGTTTAAAGATGGCATTGTTGGCCATGCAAAGTTCTATAATGGCTAGTGCAAGACTAGACCATTTGTGGGGGACAACAATGATTACTAGTCAAAATCTTGTCTACCATTAGTATACTATTCACTAGTTACTAGTTAAACTAACTAGTCTTTATGTTAGTTACATGGCCGGTCATGCATGGGTGCTTATGACGCCTTGGTACTTGTGTTGTTTATTTGCTTGGCACTTTGAGCCATGTGTGGACTTAAGTGCCCATTTAGACACAAGTTTGAGTGGCGGCCTTGTGCATAAGTGGACTTAAGGGCTATATTGCGCCATGCAAAGAAATGGAAGTGAAATTGGCATTTTGGCTAACTAAAGCCAATGACTTTCGGCCGAAACTAGCCTACGTCCATTTGCTTCATTTCGGGCTTCCTTGCCTTTGCTAAACCGAGAGCATTCTTGAGAGAGCTCCTTCACAATCTTGTCTTGATTTCAAGAACCTTGAAGCCATTTGAAGAATTCAAGCTAGGAAGGCTTGTCTCGGCATAAGCTCACTTGGAATCAAGCTTTGTTTATGAAGAAATGGTGAAGGGCCGAGCCATTTGAGCTAGGGTTCTTGAGGTAACCTTGGTATTTCCTTGAATCCATGGTATTTNTAAAGTTAGTTCCTTTGGGTTAGGCCGAGAGCTAGTTACCCAGTTTTTAGTTTGGGCTTGTGAGTCAGGTTTGGGACTTACAGGCCAGGGCTTGTGTGAGGTGTGACAGTAAATGACATGGGTATTTTCTCCTTCTACTTCCAAATTTTTCCCCCGCCCTCGACTGGGTATCGAGGTTGATGGCTTTCGCCTTTGGGATGATGATGATTAGGCTTTCATCCTCCCATTCTCAGCTCTTTCACTATCATGTGCTGTTCAATTTTTTGGTTGAACTCGCCAAGGGTGTCCAAAGGGTCTTTCGAGAACTCGTAAAAGAGTTGTGAGTCTCGTCGAAGTCCCCGTATCATGGCAAAGATGCGTATTTCAGGACAGAAGTCTAGCATGCTCAAGGCCTCTTGATTAAATCTTTTGACATAATCGTGAATGGTTTCCTTATTTCTCTATGCTATGTCGAACATTGGGATGGGCATCTTTGCTGTTGGCCTGCTGCATGAATGCTTTGGACAGCTCTTAGAAATTCATTATTGTCCTAGGGGCGAGGGAGTTATACCACGCAGTTGCCAGACCGGAGAGGGTGACCTCAAAGCATTTGCAGAAGGTGGCATCATCGGCACCGTGTAGCACCATGCTACGTCTGTACTTGGTTAGGTGGGCTTGAGGGTCACTACGTTCATCGTAGGTTTCCAAGCGAGGGACTTGAAAGTCGCTTGCCATTGGTGCTTCTACTACTGTCCGGACGAAGGGTGACTCTTCTCCAGTGAAGGTCTCAGATAACCTTGACCGTACGGGCTTTTGGACGATCTACCTCTCTACTTTTTCCAGCCTCTCTAGGATTTTTTCCATTAGTCCTGGGCTCTTCTCACTGCCTGGAGGCCTCCGGCAATGGAGAATGACGCTACCTCTTCGGGGAGTAACTTCGGCAGCGGGGAGGTTGTGGTCTTTCCTTCGATAAAGAACTTCGCCGGCAGGAAGTCCTAGCCCCTTTCGACCCCATTTCTCCAGTACGTCAGACTTTGGGAGGTACATTCTTCATCGAGGATTCATCACGGATGTCCCTGCTCCCCGAACTTCAGTGAGTAGATTTCAGGCTTTTCTCCTGACGGGGTGTTGGCGAGGGTGCCCTTTGTCCAGAAGGCTATTGTGACCACCTTTGGTCCAGTTGTTGCGTCATTTCAGCCACAACGGAGCGTTGAAAATCACCTAGAAAGCTCATCGTCACGGTTAGAGGAGGTTCGTCCTCAGGCAAGGAAGTCCTTGCGATGCGTCGATCGGCCAGTGATTGAGCTTCCGGCGTGGACGGGGACTTCAGGAGTCCCTTGTCGTTAGAACGTCGAGTCTCAACGATGGCCACCTGAGAGTGGTTTCCCACAGACAGCGCCAGATAATGCCTATTGGCATCTTCGTTGCATGACATGGTGAGCCTAGAAGGGACTTTCGGTGAGGGGGGAGACTATGAAGAATAGATTTCTTTAGAGAGATTGCGTGAAACACTCAAAGGACAAGGGTTAGGAGGTCCCCGGAGTGTATTTTCGGGGGAGGAGCCTCCGACGCCCAAGTCAGTATTTAGCCAGATGAAGGGTGATCAGTAGAAAGTAGATGATGCATTTCTTTTGAAAGTTCCATGTCCTACCAAGGTCGTTTCCCAAGTATTTATAGGGGGGTGTTAGGAAAAGCCTGCTCGACACCGCCCGCTCAGATCACGACACGTCTTCGATTGGATTCCGTCCACATCTTCTGAAATGGGGACCTCTAGCCGGCCATAGGCCGTCTTGGCTACAACTCACGGCTGTGGAAGGTCTATGCATCAGGACGTGTACCAGGGCAGCGTGTCAAGGCGTGTACAAGTACGGCGTGTCAGAGTGTGTACGAGGGTAGCATGTCAGAGGCTCCTTAACCATTTTTGTCGTATTCTTGAGACCCCTTCGGTGAAAGAGACCCCTTCAGGATGGGAGGGCTTCCTGCCGAGGTTGCTCCAGTTATTCGCAAGTCCCATCGGCACGGAGGACCCCCTTCGGAGGATGTTCTCCTCTGCCGACGTTGGTGAGTCTTTCTCTCCCGAAGTTGGTCAGGTCATTTTACCGAGGGTGGTAGAGCAGCGTGCTCCTGAGGCTAATATTATCATTCCCCGAAGGCGATGGTGGATCCCTGAGGTCAAGGGGTCAGGGGGTCAGACCCTGTCTTACCGCGGTTGGCTGACACGACCGTCCTCGGCCCTTGCCCAGGAAGCCCTGTGAGAGCTGGTCTCATGGTGGATTGCAATTAGCTAGTTGTGTATGTGTGGGGATTAAATCCCATGATACTAGCTGATTATCCTAGAATATGCAATATGCATGCTCTTCATGCTTTGACTTGGTTTATTAAAACCATAAAACATTAACTTGGGCAAGTAATTCTACGCAAAAATAAGTACAAATAGCCAAAGCATACAAAATCAACATTTGTGTGAATTTACTACACATAACAACTCATGAGAACATTCATACATAAAGTAGACTAATGCCCTCATCCAAGACCAATCCTAGAGTTGAGGACTCCTAATAACATAGGCTATAGAGGCAACTAAAAGTACTGTATAAATACAAGCCTCTATGAGATCTTTTTGACTTAACTCCTACCTTGGATACACATCACAGTGGCGAGTTTCAAAAGTCTTTTGCCAAGTGCTACTAGGGTCTGCAGCCACAGGTAGATACTAGTTAGTACTGTTACTTGACCAACAAGCCAACTGAATTTACTAGAATCATCAAGATTCTCAAATGCCATAACAGTACACAAAAAAGAACACAACCGCGATAATCCTCAACGATTACCCGGTCCAGCAACTTCAGTCTCTGCATAACAAAACTAGGGAGTGACAATTCGACAATTCTCAGTAATGGGTCTTTAGTGTACCTGCAAGAAAATTAGTAGGACTGGACATATGATGAACATATTTAAACTTGCTGCGATCTCATACAGCATGAGGGTCTATTGTATGCACATACAACTAGGCCATAAAAACCTCTCCTCAACTAGTCCTCCTTACGGTGCATCACTCTATGCCTAGCGAGTTCTGATCACTAACCCACTCCTAGCAAGCCGAAGCTTACTGGATGCAATCATGTAAGCTTCCCACAGTCGTTATGCAGGGGAATTATGGTGGAACTTTGTAGACTAGGCCATAGGACCGCTTTATTGTAGACTAGATGAATAAGGTTTTGCCTTGCAACCTTGTGGCTACGGCACGGCTAGGTCGACAAGGCTTTTAAACCATTCACTTGAGCTAGTGGTAGCTAGTTATGCTCAATTGCAACATAGTTTCCTTGCTTGTTTCGCAAGCAACCTCAAAACTCTACAAAACTCAAGGAAACTCTTATATTTTGTGGGACTTTTGGAAGTCTTAGAGTACCCCCAGAATCTTTAGACCCCTAGGCATGCTAAGAACCCCCTTAGGTCTCATCTGAATCAAGGTAGAAAAATGTGAAAAATTTGGCATTTATGTCTGTGGCGACGCATCGCCACAATTGGTAACGTTCAGTGACATTTTTCTGGATTGGCGACGCGTCGCTGGCATCGACTTGTAATTGTCGACGCGTTGCCAATCTGCAGAAAAGCATAATTTGGTGCATTTTGCTGCTATGAACGTTGGACGATTCCTACACATACCAAACATGCATGTAATGCCTCCAAATTTCATACACTCATAGAACATGTTGCATAGAACATAACCAACTATCATAAGCAAATCTATGATGCCCTATAACATCAATCCAATCCTCCCAATTCCTCTAGTCCACCACAATTCAACCAAAACCTTTAACTAATGCTGTAGCTAAAACCACTCAAATTCTTCAAGCAAACTTAAGCTAATGGCATTAAATGAACTTGAAAACATACTCCCCTTAACTCAACTCGAAGTAACACACAAGAATCAAGCTCCCTTTCAATCGACCAAGTTCACCAAAGTTCTACACAAGTTCCAATCCAAAAACAAAGCACTAATCACTAAAACTTCACTCTCCAACCAAAACCCAAGTTTCAAACTAACTAACAAACATGAATTCAATCAAGAACATATTTCCTTACCTCGTTAAAAAATAGGGGATGTAGAAAAACGTCCTTCCAGGCTTCAAAATAATGGTTTCAAGCTTGAAATTGGCTCCTCCAAGCTTATATACTTTGATAACCTCTTGTTCCACCAAGAATTTCTTGATTCCTGATAGCCAAAGTGCTATCACCCTGACCACCTACCTACCACGGGAAAGAGGGAGCCAGACACTTGAGGTCCGGGACCTCGGAAAGGACTCCGGAATAAAGGAAGTCATACACCTGTGACATACGACCTTGGTAGCTCACCAAAACCAGCTTCGGGAACCAGCGTATCGCCTCCTTAAGGATGGTGACCAAGCCAGCTTCAGGGGAGAAGGACTGACCACCCTCCACGGGAGAAAGCCCTCCGAAGATGGAATTGTTGAAGTACCAGCCTGACTCCGGGAGAAGGCCCCTCTTCTTGAAGTAAGACATCGACCAGAGGGACCTCGGTTGTACGGCAAGAGCAATTAAGGAGTCTCTGACACTCTGGTCACTTACGTCTCTGATACGCCACCTTCAGGCACTCTCTGATATGCCACCATCAGGCACGCTCTGATACGCGACCTTCAGGCATGCTCTGGCACACCATCGCAGTCTGATGTCCTGTCACGAAGGCCTACAGCTCGTGGCCCGAGGAGGTTACAGGTGGCTAGGGTCCTCCACGCACAGAAGTACACCATCCGACCATACACGTGATGAACACGTGTCATAATCCAAAGGGGTCACCGCCCTTTATTTTATACAAAGAAAATGGTTACAGAAATGGGGGCTGGGCTCTTTCCGGGAGGAGAAAAAGGGACAGAAAGGCTGGAAAACGGAGGACGCTCTCCTCTCTCCGCTTGAAGGCTCTTCCCTCCAGCCCTCAGAAGGATCTCCGCCTTGTGCTTATTACTACGCCGTCCTCTCTCTCTAAGCACTGATTTGGGCGTTGGAGGTTCCCCCCCGGAAAATCACTCCGGGGGCCTCCTAACCCTTGTTTTCTGAGTGTTTTAGCCAGGTCTCCCTGAGGAACCACTCATCCAGCCTCTCCCTCGCACCGGAGGTACCTCCTGTCCTCACCTACCACGGGACCAAGAAGCTGCTGACCATCCTCTAAGGTGATCCACCCTGGATGCCTTCCTTTCGCAACTCCGGGACCCCCTGCTGGCCACACCACTACACACAGTGGAGGTGCTGGCTCCGCCTAACCTGACCACATCAGATGCTGGCTTCGCTCGAACAGCATCATTTTGCCACCGTCTGTGGGAAACCATTCCCTGGTCACCATCATTGAAACTCGGCATTCTAAGGACAAAAAGGACTCCCGAGGTCCCCATCAGCGCCAGAAATTCAATCGGCAACCAAAAAACGGCAGTAGGAATTTCCCGGTCCAAGGGAAAAAGCCCCCTGACTATCGCCATAGGCTTCCTGCATGAATTCCCACGCTCTGGCATGGCTGAAAAGATGCAGTAGTCAATCCAAAGAAAGCCACAGCAAAATTCGGACCGAACGCCCTCTCCGTCGGTACCTCGATAGGAAGAAAGTCTTGCGTCAATTCGCAAAAGCATGGGAAACAAAGGCTAACGAGATGAGTCCTTGACAGGAAGCATAACCCCCAGAGTATGAACTACGGGAAAAGCAGTGTCAGGATGACCCAGACCTCCCCGAAAGAATCCCACACCCAAGGAAAGAATCGCCATCTCCTCGGAAATGAAGTCAAAACCCATTGCCCCGAAAGGTCATCTACAACTTGACGTATGGGCAGAAGGTTTCAACTCTACTTCCCTGGATGCGCTACTGCTGTCCGCAGTGACTCGCTTTTGCACAACGTCACGAAAAGAAGTAGAGCATTCGGAAAAAGACTATCAAAATGGTGCATTGAACTCAAAGAGTACTACATCCCGTATAAGCCTAGAAGGGCAATAAGTGCCCAGATACTGGCAGACTAGATCGCCGAAATCCTAGAAGTAAGAAAGGATGAAACCAACAAAGGGGATGATGCCCTTCAGCATCTTCGTCTTGCGACATGGTGAATTCCGAGGGAGCTTCCGAGGAGGGAGAACGTCTGACGGAAGGGGTTCCCAGGTGGGAAAGTACCTGAAAGACTCCAAAAAAAGGGTTAGGAGGTCCCCGGGATGATTTTCCGGGGAGGAGCCTCCGACGCCCAAGTCAGTTTCCTGAGAAGGTAAAAGGGGACACCTAGGAAGTTTTGCGGTCTTGCCTGTTTGTGTTTTTTCAGGAGAGAGGAGTCCAATCCCCTGCCAGGACATGTTCTTGTGTATTTATAGGGAAGCCTGGCCCGTTTAGATCATGACACGTGTTCGGTCAGATCTTTTCTGTACCTTCGGACGTAGGGGACAAGTAGCCAGTGGCAGGCTCCTTGAGCCTTGAACCGAGTCAAGTCGTGACAAGACCCGGACGGCTT
>KK905448.1:0-17296 GCA_000696445.1 Aquilaria agallochum | reverse complement strand
ATATTTGGATTTTTCCAACAGAAGTAATTTTTATATTTAGTAAGTTTAATGATCTTAATAGGTAATTATTAAAATTACAACATTCATCCCTATACTTTTAAGTATAGTGCAATAAGGTACCTAAATTTTTAAAAATTTTATTTTAGTCACCCTTAATAATTACAACATTGATCATAAAATTTTTGAAATCTTTGCACTTTCACCTAAATTTTTTTAAATTTTACAATTTAGTCACTGATAATGAACTTGATTTGCATTTCATTGTAATTTCAAGGAAAATTCATTGAAACATAAGCATAACAAAATTGTCATTGTATATGTCTGAGTGATAGCTGAGTGAAGATCTGAATAATTTGTACAATGATAGTTAAAGGGTATGGATTTAGAAAAACAATCAAATATTACTAATAATGTTAAATTACTTAAATATGTACTAAACTATAATGAAGAAGATTTTTATGAATATTTTAATTAAATATACTAAAAAATGAAATTTTAATTTAAATTAAATCACACAAAAAATCAAATTATTTGATTTAAATTTTAAAAAAAATTGAATAGATTAAATCGTTTTGACTTCACACTAATAACCCACGTGAACACAAAGGTTGACCCAAATTTGACCCGAAAGTTGGCCTAAAGTTACCCGAGACTAAAATTGACCCGACCTGAAATGAACTCGAACCCAAATAAACCCGGCCCAACCCAACCCAAACCCGAAATCAACTCAACCTGAAATCAACCCGAACCCAAATGACCTGACCTGAACCCGACCTGGACCCGAATTCATGCTAACCCTACTAGACCCGAACCTGAATGACTTGACCCGACCCACCCAATTGCCATCCCTATTCATGAGCTCGACGAAGACAAAGCGGGTTAGGCGGCAAGCAGATGAGGAACTGCGAGAGCGAGCTCCAAGCAAGTCAAGGCGTTGCCCCATGTTGCACTACCGCCTATTGCCACGATTGATCACTGGAAAAGCCCTACCATCACTCCTTGAGTTATTGACCCACCTCCTGGCTATCGGATTCAAGTATCATCTTCTCTCTTGCTTCTTTTGGTGTCATAGATCTGGCGGTTGCAGAGAAGAGGATGCCAACAAAAGTGGTGGCAGAGACAAGAAAAGACGGTGGTGGGGGCCAAATGAATGAGGATCATCATACTAGTGGGAAAAAGGTTGATTGCTATAAAGTGGAAGAGGGAGGAGGAAACGGTGGAGAAACGGACGGAGGAGAAAATGATGGCAAGGTTGGAGACTGGAAAGCTGACGGCAGTGGGGCCGGCGGCTAGAGGGCGGTCAGCTGGGCGGTGGCTATTGATTAGAGTTAGGGTTGTTAATAATTTAGGTGTTATAATTAGTGATTGAAATAGTTTGAGGACTAAAGTTGTCATTTTAAGATTATTTTAGTATTGTTTAATGCATACCATCATTTTCCATCCGATTTAACTGTGAAAGTGATAGAAAATACTTGGATAGGTCATGCAATAGGAGAAAAGGTACCCATTTAGGACAAAAAAATAAGCTAGGTGACCCCTGGTGAATTTTACCCTTTCTTTTTATGTCGCTTAAAAAAGTTTACAAGTTACGTTGAAACATGATTCTTAGTAGTGGGTTGTTGGCTGTAGTGAACATGCTATTCCTAACAGTGACCATACCAAGTATCTACTTCGGGTTCAATTAGTTTTTAGAAGAATCTGTAAGTTTGAGAACCTTTACATTAGAAAGTGTTCGTCCTATCCTTATTATGCCAATCAATTGGGGGATTGCTTTCATAATCCTTGCGAGAAGAATGCTTAAGCATGAATAGTGGCTTTGACCAACTTGAGATGCATGAATTTCTCAATCTAATTGTGTGGAATTCACAATCAGCCTATAGTTCAATTTCCTTTTAGCTTGATGGATTCATGAAGAAGAAATAGATGAACTAGGAGTGAAAATTGTTCCATGCAATTCCAATCAAAATTTAGGTAAATGTCTACTATCTTTTTATCTCCCTTAAAGAAGTCTACAAGTCATGTTAAGACATGATTCTACGTAGTGAGTCACTGGTTGCAGTGAACATGCAATTCCTAGCAGTAACCGTACCAAATATTTACTTTAGGTATAGTTAGTTTTTATAAGAATACGTAAGTCTGAGAACCTCCACATAGAAAGTATTGGTCTTATCCTTATGCTACCGATCAAATGAGGGATTGCTCCCTCAGTTCTTTGGAGAAGAATGCCTAGGTATGAATAGTGGCTTTGATAAACCTCACATGCATGAATTTCTCTGTCTAATCTTGTGGGATTGACAATCAGCCTCTAGTTTAATTTCCCCTTAGCTTGAGGTGAAAAATATCACTTAAGGCTGCCCTTGCACTAAACATGTAATTCTAATCAAAATTTGGTAAATGTTTATCTTTGCTTTTGTTTTTGTCCCTTGAAAAAGTTAACTGGTTACACGATTCATGTTAGTGGATTACTGCTTGCAGTGAATATGCAATTCCTGGTGGTGACCGCACCAAGTATCAGTTGTAGCTACAATCAGACTTTCTAAAGCTAGGCCACTTACCAAACCATAAGGGCTTATCTTTCACGGTCAAACTAGTTCAATCACTTAGACTGTCAGGCCAAAACCACCTTGCCATTTTTGTTTCATGACATAACAATGACCTTATTATTGCTTAAACATGCTCTGAATTATAAAAAAAAAATTGGCATCCTAAAACCTTGTGCATTATTTAATCCATATATCAAACCCTAAAGCATCACACTTTTTTCTTCCTCCTTCCTTCTCTCTCTAATAGCGGACAAACTTCTATCTTTCTCATTTTGCCCCAATTTCTCATCCATTTCTTCCTCTTCTTCTACCTCTATTTCTTTTGTCTTCCTTTTGTTTTTTTTTCTAATCTTTACCACTTTCTCATTGACACTCGAGTAGGTTACAACCAATCTTTGGACACGGCCTACAGGTATTATGGATACATGCATTTTTCAAGAGGAGTTAGCTGCCTAATGGGTTGACCTTTGGGAGAAGGAGACCAAGATAGAATAAGACCCCCCAGATTATGGAGATGATTGCAAGATAATGGGGATCCTCCCTCATGATCACTAGGAGGAATGCAGGACTTTGAGGAAAAGGTCAAGGCATGTTCTAGTCCCAGCTCAAGCATTCACTAAAGTTTCTCCCTTTTCATAGACTATTACTAACTTAAGCATCGGAGGGTCTTCCCTAGGGGCACACCCTTGAGGTCCTGTAACATAGCCTTTGACTATAGGGGTCCATATACCATGCTGATCCCTTAAGATCTCAAGTATCCCACTCAATCATTCAGATATTGACTTGTCGCTATTTATACCAAGCTAGGAATGGTGGAGACCAGGAGAACCCATTTGAACCCAGGTGCACGGCAAGGGAAGAACTCATAACCCTTTCTTGAAAGCATTGAAACGATCACCAAAATAGAAGAAGCCTCCATGAGAAAAGAGAATGTGCGCAAAATCATGCAATTAGACCAAGGGCACCCTAGGCAGGTGGTCAAAAGGGAGGATGGCTCATATGTCTTGGTTTTGTACGTTGATCCTCTCTTGACAATTGCCAGGCTAATGAGATATAAAGTAAGAAAAGTCTGCATCACTGAAGGGGCCAATGTTAATGTTATTTTTGGTCACATTCTTAGGCCTCCTGGAGTGCCTAGATACTCTTCGAGGCCCCCATTGAGGCCCGTAAATGGAATAGGAAATGGGCAAAGTCCAAGTTTAGGGAGTGATTAACCTACCTCTGATGTTGGCTGGGGTAAACCCAAGGACTTGGAAAGAGATTCGACGCTCTTAAACCCTAGAATTTTGGGTCCTAGATGCTCATTCTTTGTATAATGTCCTACTAGGGTGACCTACACAGGTACAGTTTTATATTCGTTCTAATGTGAAACTATTAACCTTAAGTTTTGCCAGCCCAAAGGGAGATGGGAATTGTACATGTCACAAGATGCTGCTCTGAAAGCCTATGTGGCGAGCCTTCACGAACTCGGCTGAAGGAAACAGCCAAGAGGGCCCTCCAAAGGCCTAGGGGGATCTAGATAGCCATGAACCCATAAAGCAAAAAGTTTGTAGCCAATCCCAGCGAAGCACTTGGGTCATAAAGGACCTATGAGAAGAGGTTAAATCACTCATGGTTGATTTTTTAAAACTAATATAAAGGTATTTGCTTGATCTCCAAGTGATATGAAAGGTGTAAATCTTGAGGTTTCACGCCACAAGTTGGGAGTGAAACCATAGGCCTAACCAGTGAAGCAAATGAAGAGAGTGATGGAT
The DNA here is from genome assembly GCA_000696445.1 of Aquilaria agallochum. NCBI lineage: Eukaryota > Viridiplantae > Streptophyta > Magnoliopsida > Malvales > Thymelaeaceae > Aquilaria > Aquilaria agallochum. Next base: position 12,999 of record KK905448.1, on the reverse strand, counting down.
ATTGAGTGCAAGGAATGTTTTCGGGTGGAGGTCTAGAGGTTACTAAAAGTAGGGATCATTTGAGGGGTAGCATATTCAGAGTGGTTCACTAATGTAGTTTTGGTCCAAAAAGAAAATGGGCCATGAGGAATGTCTTTCGACCACACCAACCTAAATAAAGCTTGCCCCATGGATCCATATCTGTTGTCATCCATCGATCAACTATCGAGCTTCACAACTAAATTCAGGATACTAAGCTTTATGGATGCATTCAGTGGATACTACCAGATCTTTATGGACACTAACAATAAGGAGACGACTGCCTTAATGAGTGGAGAAAGGGGTTTACTTCTACTAGAGGGTGCCATTTGGACTAAAGAACGCTGGTGCCACCTATCAGCAGCTCATGGGAAAGGTTTTTAAAGGCTAGCTGGGTAGAAAAGTTTATGTTTATGTGGATGACATGATCATCAAAAGTAGGACCTTATAGTAATATATGGAGGACCTCAGGGAAACCTCCCAGCACCTTCGGTAGTATAGTATGTGCCTTAACCCATCCAAATGCAAATCTAGAAAAATTGAGAGCAATTTTGGATATGCCAACCCTAGAGAGCCAGGAGGGCATTTAAAGGCTAGCAGGGTAGCTTACTATCCTTGGGAGATTTGTCTCTTGGTTTGGAGACAAATGCAGGCCCATTTTCAACATCATCAAAATAAAAAGGGCCTTTGAATAGAACAATGAGTGCTAAAGGGCATTTCATGGGATCAAGGATTACCTCTGGGAGTTACCCACCCTATGACAGTTGAAGCTTGGTGAACCCTTGTTCTTATACTCATTATGTCTACAGGGGCAATCAGTTTGGTAGTGGTTCATGGAAAGGCAAGCCAGCAGTGGCCCATTTACTATGTGAGTTGGGCTCTTCATAGGGCCGAGCCTAGATACCCTATGATTTAGAAGGCAATCATGGAAATAGTGGTTATAAGTATGAGGCTTCGACCTTACTTTCAAGCACACACCATCAGAGTAAAGACCAACCTGCCCTTTCTGGTAATCTTTTGAAAACCATACCACTTTTAATCAATTATTAAATAATGCATCAAATTGAGTGAGTTCAACATCCATTATGAGTCTTGAATTGCCATTAAGGCACCAGTTTTGGTGGACTTCGTGGCGGAGATGTCATAGGATTCAATGGAGCCAAGTCTAGCCTTAGAGCCTAGCCTCGAGTGGTAACTATTCATGGATGCGCCCTCCGGGTAGAGACATTAAGGAGTGAGAAAAATCTTAAAGGGCCCTTTTAGATTAGAAACAATTAGGAAAACCAAGTTTGATTTCCTCTTAACTAATAACATGGCAAATATGATGCATTAGCTGTAGGGCTCCATATGGTCCATTTGGCAGGGGTCAGAGACCAGATCATGCATAATGACTCCTAGATTATGGTCTAGTAGGTTGATGACTTATGCAGTGCTAGGGACCCCATCCTTTGTAAGTAGATAGGCATAGCCAAAAGCTTAATGGTGAGCTTTAATGTTGTCCAGGTTTGCAAGGTCTATCGGGTACTGGATGTACAAATGATTGCCCTGTATAAAAATATGTCCAAAATGCTCAAGCAAGGGCAGAACTAGAGGGAGCTAGTAGGGGCCTCGACCCCTCTAAAATTATAAAATACCTTTAATTTTCTTTAAAATTTAAAGGAAAATGTATTATAATCCCTCCTTAAAATTATCCAAATTCCCTTATAAAAATTATAGTTTAGGATAAAATTTATCTTGGCCCCTCATTTATTAAAACTTAGGTCCACCCCTGTGCTTGAGGAAATCTGAAAGTTCCTTTTATCAACGTCTTAGAGACTAGTGTCAAGCCAGCAGATAACTAGACAAAGGCAATTCAGCAATACTTTAATACAGGAGAATGTCTAGATCAATTCGTCATGATGAGAGCAAGCCAATTACCATTGATAGGGGGACAATTGTACTGCCGGGCATAATTGGTACCCTTGTAGAAATACTTGGCAAGGGAATAGGGGAGGCAAGTCTTTGTAGAAATGCATGAGGGATGTGTTGGATCACACTTAAGAATTGAGTCCCTTACCCATAAAGTACTTTAAAAGGGGTACTTCTAGCCTACATTGCACCAAGATGCCAAGGACTATGTTAAATGATGCCATGTCTACCAAATAGATGTCAGGGTATGAAGAGCACCATCTGAAAGGATTAAGCCTTTAGGCTACCCTTGCATATTTACAGTGTGCGGGCTTGACTTGGTAAGAATACTTTTTATGATGCTTGGAGGAGTGAAGTACTTTATCACTGTAAAAATTACTTAATTAAGTGGGTGGAGGTAGAGCCCTTAGCATCCGTCATAGTGGCAAACATCCAGAAATTCATGTAAAAATCTACCATTTGTAGGTTTGGATGTCCCCAAGTCTTAGTGGCAAAATAAGGAATCAAGATATAGTTCACCTTGGTATATCATCCACAATCAAATGGCTAGGTGAAGGTCATCAACAGGATTATTAGGGATGACTTCAAAAAGAAGCTATCATATATCAAGAAGAGATGGCCAAGTTAGCTACCATTCATCCTTTAGGACTACCGAACAATGCTCTAAGAGGCGACGGGGGAAACCCTATTCTTACTCGCGTACCAGATAGAAGAGCCTATTCTATTGGAAGTGGCACAACTGATGTTGCGTATTTAGCTCATTAATGAAAGGTAGAATGGATAGGACTTTAGGTAAACTTAGATCAAGTAGAAGAACTTCATGAAGCTACCAGGCTATGGCTAAAGGCCTTTAAATAGAGGATTGCTAACCTTTATAATAAGGGGGTCAGACCTAAGGAAATATGGGTTAAATGGTTGGCTTTGATCCTGGTCACAAAGACTTTAGGAAGAATTGGCAAGGGCCATATATAGTCATTTGTGCCTTGTAGGGGTGTATTGAAGCTCAGAGAGAGTTCTAGGAAAGTACCCCTTGACACTACCACTCAAACAAATTCTTACTCTTAGCAAATTATATTGTTATCCACGTACTTAGCCTAGGCTAACTATTACGTATGTATTTGTTGTAAGACTGATGAAATTATTGAAGTTCTACCTGTAGCAACTAACAAGTTAAGGCCCCAAGGATTATGAAAGGTCCACCAAAGGGCCAAGGGCTGAGTCAGGAGCTAGGACCCTTATAGTGATTTCGGCGAGTGGCCTTATGATTTTCAACCTTTAAATAGGTGATTCCACCTAGTGGTCTCAGCCATAGAATTGCACTTCATAATTTTCAAACCTCAAATGTGTGATTCTATCTAGTGGCTTGGCCTGCGAGTCAAGCCTTAAGAAATTTTGGCCTCCAGATGGATGATCTTGATGGATGGGCCTCGGGTGTTTGTCTAGGAAAACACAAAGTCCAAAGCAAACTCAAAACCTTGAAAAAATATGGGGGTCCTGTTTAGACCATGAAAATTGGCATAAAAGGCCAAAATGTAAGGAATACCATCAAATAGAACATCTCAAAATTTTTTTGTTGTTTATAGATCCAGAATATAAAAAGGAAAAAGAAAATGGTTACTAGTGAGGCTAGCCCTTGGAGGAACAAGGGCTTGGAGTTGCTAATCCAGATGAGTGACCTTAAGGAAGCTCCTATAGGTAGGGCTTTGAAACCACCTTACCAGGTAAGTTAAAGGCCTTTTGTCTATGCTTGTTCTCCTGCGACCAAATGCTCTGATCAAACAGAGGCTCTAACATGGCATCAGCAATATCAAAGGCCAAACCAAGATGGCCCTGCTCCACTTGATAACAACACTAGGTGATCTTGTTGAAGAACTTATAGATAAGCTGTTGTTCGATTTAATCGTGAACCTTAGACACATCTTCTTGGAGCCAAGTGATCTCTTTATCCTTGTTAAGACTATGAGCCTCAAAAGGCTTCCACTAACAATAAAGACTGTGGCAATCTTACTGCAAATGGGTGACCCTCGCATCAAGGGCTCCTACCTTTTGCTCAACCTTATTCTTCAAAAGGGACATGTACCTGTACACTTCCTTTTCTATCACCTCCACAAACTCTTTAAGGACCACCAGACCATAAAAAAATTTTATTTTCACTAGGATCCTATCTTTCAATAGTTTGCATTCCTCCTCTCAATGGGAGACCCTATCCTTTAGAATGCATAGGTTGGCTGACTCCTTTTCCAATGTTCTGTTGACTCACCTAGAAGCCAATTAGACTCTAGTGTCTTCTAGACTCGGCTAGACAGCTGTTCAAGACAATGACAAACTAGAAAATAGCAAGGGAGGTTAGTTAGGACACAAAATACGTTTGGCAAATAGAAAACCAATATGCAATTGGTTACCTAGATGTGCCATTGGGCAACAAACTCCACCTCCTAGGCTAGATCCTTCTATTTCACGGTCTCAAGGGAAGGGGAGTGACATGGCCGACCTTGGCCCTACATAGAAAGCCTCTGAGAACTAGTCTCACGATGGTTCCAACTAGCTGTATATGTGCGCGAATTAAATCTTCATGCTTCTAGTTGATTAAGAGGATGCTTGTGAGAATTGATCTTACGGCAGTTGCAATTGCCTATCTATATATGTGCGCAAATTAAATCTTCATGGTATTAGTTGATTAACTTAGAATATGTAGGATGCATGCTCTTATGCTTTGACTAAAGTAAATGGAAACCATAAATTCATTCCCATGGCCAATATGCTTTTCATAGAAACAAGTTCAAATAGCCAAAGCATACAAAATCAACATTTACATAATCATTACTACACACATCAACCATGTGAAGGCATTCAACAAAGAGTAGACTAATGCTCCTCACCCAAGAGCAACCCTAAAGTCTAAGACTCAAACATAGAAAAGGGAGGCAAGTTGAAGTACTATAGAAGCAAGCCTCAACTGAGATCTCCTTAAACTAACTCCTACCTTGGATGTAAGTTCCAGTCGCAAGTCACAAAAGTCCTATCTACGTTCTGCTAGGCTCTGTGGCCAAGAAAACATTATAGTTAGCAGTATCACTTAACCAACAAGTAACTAAAGTAGACTAGAATCACAAGGGTTCTCAAGCAAAGTACCTGCAACCACAACTATCACAACAACCCCCAGAGGTTATCCGGCCTAACAACGTTAGAATCTGTACAACATAACTAAGGAGTGAGAATTCAAGAATTCTCACTAAGGGGTCTTCACCTGCAAGAAAAGTTACTAAGGACAACACATATATGGATATATGCAATCTTCTAGGAGCTCATACAGTCTGAGGCTAAACTTATGCGCATAGGTCTCAGTTCCTTGGGACTTTTCCTTAACCTAGTCATTGAATTGCAAGGTAAAACCTTGTCTACTAGCAAGCATAGCTTACTAGCCTAACCAGTGAAAATTCACTAGTTGAAACTCCTTTATATTGTACAGGGGCACTATGATGGGACTATTGTAAACTAGGGCTTAAAGACCCAGTAGGTGCACTAAGGTTCCACATCGTAAGCTTATACCTAACGGTACAACTAGGCCGCCGATGGAACTAAACCTTTCACACCAACTAGTGGTACCTAGTTGTAGTCCTTTATTAACTAGTTTTCTTGCTTATGGTGAAAGTAACCATAAAAAAATCAAGAAAAATCCTAGGTCTCGGAGAAGTATTAGAAGCCTCGAAGTAACCTTGAAACACTTAAACCCCTAGGTACCCTAAGCACCCCCTTGGGCCTCCTCTGAAACCATATAGCAAAATTGGAAATTTTCAGGCAACATAATTATGGTGACGAGTTGCCATAGTTATCAACTTGCTGTGAACTTTCATGGTGCTGGCAATGCGTTGCTGGTATTAGTGATGGGTTGCTAATACTTGCAATGCCTAAAAATTTCCAGTTTTGCTACTATCACCTTAGACGAATTACCAAACATGCTAAATATACTTGGATGGCCTTCCAACTTCACATACCTGTAAAACATGTTGCCAAGACCACAACCAACTATCACAAGCATACCCATGATGCATTGTAACATCATTTCAAGTTCCACAAAACTAAAAGTCCACCATGATCAAACTAGCCCACTAACTAATGCTATTGCCAAAACTACTTGATTTCATCAAGCAACAACACTCCAATAGCATTAATCGAACTTGAAACCATAATTCCCTTACCTTAGTTTTAATTCACAAACAAGAATCAATCAACTTTTCACCAAGAACCAAAGTTCCATAAAGTTCTTCCTAGTTCCAAGTAATCAAAGGCATAAAACACAAAATTACTAACTTCTAACTAAAACCCAAGCTCCCAATCATCAAATCAACAAGAACACATTTGTTACCTCGAATCAAAAATAAGGGATGGCTGGAAATGTGCTTCCAAGCTTCAAACACATGAAATTTCATTTCAAACAAGCTACTTTATGCAACTATACCCTTGGTGGCTTCAATTTTCTCCAAAATATCTTGGTTTTGAGAACTAATTCATGAAGAATTGGTGGAGTGGATGATGAAATCGGGTTTGGAAGAAAATTGGCAACCTTCTCTCCATTTTACTAAGTCTTATACCCATTTTAAAACCAAGCCACCAAAGTTTATGTAAAGTTACAAAAAGCCCCCTTCCTTAAAACTTGGTTAATTCTTGTTTATTTAAGCTAAGTTTGGGTTTAAAGAAAAAGTTAGTTTTTTAAAACTTATTTTTTTAACTCTTAGGACTCGGCCAGACTCTTTGGGATGTAAAATTACCATTTTGCCCCCGAACTCTATTTAGTGCCTTAACCTTTTCAGAACTTGGTGAACTTTACTAAACTTACCTATTCTTACTATGTGAACTTGAAATAAGATTTCAAACTAGGTTTCAATTACTTTACCTTCCTCAAACAAGCTTCCTGCTAGGAGAGTCATAATAAGGAGTCTCTCTAAAATCTTATAGGTGTAATCTCGATCCTCCAACTAGATTTCCCTCAGAAACACAAACTTGACTATCCCAAGGAATAGTCCTCTAAGGTAAGCAGACATATTAAAGCTTGTCACCTTTTCTTTCTAGTGTTTGAGGCTAGAAGGTATAGAGAACCTTGAGGTAAAGTGGGGATTCCTTGCAGCCGTGATAGAAGCCTGGCCTGAGAACTTCTCTTAGACCCTAGAAGAGGATGAGAGCTCATGGGAAAAATGTGCGACGGCAGCAATAGGAGCAAGAAGAGTAGAAGAATTTCCCATGGGGGCATCCTTAGCATCAAATACCTCCTTAAGGGAGGGGTAGGTAGCAGTAAAGACCACTTTACTTGCAAAATGACCAAAAGATTAGACCATGCTATTCAACAATTCAAAGCAAGCTAAATGGATAAAGAAGTTACTTAGAGATGCTTAAAAATCCTCTAGAGTAAGGGGACAAGAACTAATAGGGTCCACCAGTGGATGAGGTACCCAAAGGCTACTTCTTAACTCCTGGAATGAGGGATACCCTCATATATCTACACTACCTCCTTAGAAGAAATCTTCTACCTCATATTCTTATGCATCACAGTAGAGAGGCAAACTTGGTTCAGACTTTGGAGGAATCATTTGAATAAGCTGAAGTTGCTCATTATCCTTTAGAGCCTTTTATTCCTATGCCTAGGATAATTTGCTTTTGTTTACAAACGTCTATGGTAGGTGCGACGATATATGCAGGAAAAATAAAAAAAGGTCAACTCTATATAACCATGCATGATAGGGAGAACATAAAAATTGTCACCTTTTGTTAGCATCTTAAAAACTGTAGAACCCACCAGTAAGCTCTGATGCCCTAGTGTCCTATTGAGGAACTTTGACTTTCCAACACAGACACAGCTAATACCACAAAAAGTTAGAGCATGGCCTCATCCAGATTGTCCCTAGATGAAGGAATAATCTCCACCTCGTGTCATGTTCCATCACCCATAGAAGGTTGTCTACCCATGTCTTCATGGCAGTAAAAACTTCAAACCCGGCCGCCGACTTTGAGGGATCAACTATTACATGGACATTGTTGTCCATCCACTCTAGAGAGAGTCCCAATCACCTATAAGGGCCACAAAAAAGCACTTTTCCTTCTAATCTTTCCAGCCCTTAAGGGTAAAGGTGAAAAGGAAAGCCAGGTTATGGCCAAATGAGTTGGGATTTAGATTGAAGAAGCAAGAATAGGACTATATCAGGATTAGAGAGTAAAATAAAAATAGGGATTTGAGGAAGAATCCAAGCCTATCCAGATGGCATGCAACTAGGAATCCCAACAGGTGCAGGAAAGTGTTATGGACAAGTTAAGAAAGGGAAAACTAAAATGGTGGCACAATTGGTTCACCCAAGGGTGTAAGGGGAACCAACACTAGCACAGCACTAATTGGCAAAGACTGTGAGTTGGCTTCTGGGAAGGCAGGCCATGTCATAAGACCCTGGAATCACTAGGTCCACTGAGACAAGAAGGAACACATCCTTATTAGGGGTGCTATTTGTCTTGTGAGCCATAGTAATCTTGTAGCAGCAGGTACTTGAAAAGTTTTAGGGTTTTTGAGTATTGCCCTCGTAGAGGTTCCAGGCAGCAGCCTTTCGCCTAGCGGATGTCATATTTAATCACCAACATGAACGAATAAGTTATCTTGGGAAAGCAGCCCCATAACCGACATCTGGTGCCGGTGCCTCTGATCAGTAGGTTAATAAACCTAAGAAAAGATAAAAGTAACTCAAAAATGGAATTTCCCTACCTTCGGATGGAAAACCTAGAAACTTTAAGATAGTCTCAATGAGTGGGTACAAGTAGCAAAGTAGAAGACACAAAAAGAATTCTTCGCTGAGATAGGGGTAGTAGTTGCAAAAGCTGAAAAGTGGAGTATAAATGATGGTTCCAAGCTCTTGATCCACCTTGAGAAACCCTCGTCTAATTGTTCCTAGCTTGACATGTGGCCAACTTGATGAAACCATCTCATCATCTTCACTTTTCAAAGATATAGGGTACCTATTAGTTCTATTTTCATTCTAGGGGGGCCTATTGATACTTGAATAGGTTACAACCCATATTTGGACCGGTCCATTGGTATGAAGAGTATAGGCCTTTTCTAAGAGGCCTATAAGTCAACTGCGTAGTGGGTTGACCATTAAGAGAAATAGGCTAGGGTAGGAAAAGATCCCTCAGACTACACAGATGATTGCAAGATAAAGTAAAATCCTCTCTCACAATCACTAGGAGGAAGACACTATAAATGAGACCATGAGGAAGAGCGCAAAGTACATTCTATCCTTAGCCCAAGCCTTCACTATGTTTTCTCTTTTTTAGTAGTCTGCTGCTAACTTAAGCATTAGAGGATCCTCCTTAAGGACACACCTTCAGGATGCTCTAACCTTGCCTTTGACTAATAGTAATTTTTTTTTAATATTCAAGTCATTAATCATGGAGTTAAGGCTTCATTTTTGGAGAAGTTTAAGTTAGAGATTGATAATTTGTTCAAACTTCCTTATGAAGAAAAGTAGAGGTTGTGGCAGTAGCCTGGAAACCATGAGGGTTTTGGGCAACTTTTTGTCATATCAGAAAGGCAGAAACTAATATTCATTAGATATGTTCTACATTACCACCTTGCCTCACACATTAAGGAGGTTTGATCTCTTTGAGAAACTCCCACGAAGTCTTAGGTATGTCTCTATTCTTCCAATCTATGGACTTACATTAATAATGTTGTCCTATCTATTCTTTTACGAAACTGACTCATCATAGATAGACAACAAAAGCATATTCTTTAGAAGTTAAAAGGATGGCCTTGGTAAATTTAAGTCATAAGAACAAAGCATTGAAGATGGATCCATAGCAAATGTAGGAGCTTTTCACTAATGGGAATTAATCAATGGGAATGAATTACTAGCCTTTGTGCCTTGAACCAGATCAAGCAACTAGATTCACTACTTGTTCAAATGATGGGCCTTTGATAATTCTTTTTCCAAATCAGTGAAACAGAACACCTACAAATTAAGAAATATGGGAGATGGATTCCTATGAAACCATTTCCTAGTGCATTTTATTTTCAACTATGGAAATATCATAGATTACTTGTACTATATATCTACTTTATATAAACTTAGAATCTTAGGAATCTAATCAAGTGATAGTCTGTGATTCCACCTAGTAAGACATGGCCTAGTCTTAACCATATATATAAGCATAATAAAATTGAAACATGGGCAAATTTGCCACAAAATTATGAGCGATAGAATAATTGCCATTAAATTTTTTCATAGGCAAATTTTCCACTAACATTTTTTTTGTAGTCAGTTTTTCCACTGGCTGTTAGATGGTAGGAATATTCTATTTGAAAACTTTTCTCCTTAACCACTAGCTACCCAATTATTTCACAACACGTATATGAGTAAAAACTCTGTATTTGACCACACCTCTCATTGTTAAGCCTTCTTATTTTTACATTTCTCATTGTCTCCAAACAACGCTCCACTACCGCTACCATCCATATTTTATTATAGATGTTACTACCTCAACAAATGGGAAAATTATAGTATAAAGGTATAATGATTATAAACCATTATATAGCATAATTTTCTCCATAGTGAATGGAATGTGAAGGGTAAAGTGTATAATCTACACATCCTTAAAAGATCCACACAATGGTTACTTGACCCTCAAGAAAACCCTAAAGGATTCCTTGGTCAACAATTAACCTATGGACTTTATTGTAAGATTTCAAGACTTAGGCACTCAATTGTACAACTTTAAAAGAGAGGTTTTAGAAGGATTTGAATGGCATGGAAGCAATTTTTTAAGGCTAAATTGCATAAAGGAAACAAAGGCTATTATTCAAGAACTTAGGACAACTAAGGTTACAATTGTTCACAATAATAACTTAAGGTTGGCAGTATCATTGACAAGGGTCAAAGGTTGCCATTTCTAGCATTATCCTAGCCTCTTATTTCCAAGTTCTAAGTTCAAAAAGGTGGGCTAAAGATTAGCCAAAGACTCTTTGCTTAAGGCATACTTATAGTGACCTAAGTGGGGGTTAAGATTAAACTAATTAAACCAAGGAAAATATCTTGATTTCTAGCCTTTCCTTGGTCATTTTTGGCCCTCACGAGCCAAAGTTCCTTCCTTAGCTCCTCCATAAGCTTCCATAGCCACCATAGCTCAATCTCCCAAGAAATCACAAAGGATGGCAATTGGATGCAAGAAGAAAGAGAAAAACCCTAGTTTTCGGGTTTATTGTGTATCTCTTGAAGATTTTAGCCTTCACAGCTTAGGTAAGGGTTTTATCTTCATGTTTCATGGTTGCTTACCATCCTAAGATGAAGTTCAAGCATCCATGAAGCTAAGACCATGCTTGGAAGAGAGCAAAAAGCTCATGGAACCAAGTATGGGTTAAGGGGGAGTGCATGAACAAGGTTTCAGCCTTACTGTTTTCATGCACTAAGATGGCAGTGTTTACATAGGTTTCTAGAGCCCAAGTTAGTACTAACTAAGACCAATTAAGCTCCTAAGACCAAGCATTAGCTTGAGGAGGGATGCCGTNCAACTTTAAAAGAGAGGTTTTAGAAGGATTTGAATGGCATGGAAGCAATTTTTTAAGGCTAAATTGCATAAAGGAAACAAAGGCTATTATTCAAGAACTTAGGACAACTAAGGTTACAATTGTTCACAAAAATAACTTAAGGATGGCAGTATCATTGACAAGGGTCCAAGGTTGCCATTTCTAGAATTATCCTAGCCTTTTATTTCCAAGTTCTAAGTTCAAAAAGGTGGGCTAAAGATTAGCCAAAAACTCTTTGCTTAAGGCATACTTATAGTGACCTAAGTGGGGGTTAAGATTAACCAAGGAAAATATCTTGATTTCTAGCCTTTCCTTGGTCATTTTTGGCCCTCACGAGCCAAAGTTCCTTCCTTAGCTCCTTTATAAGCTTCCATAGCCACCATAGCTCAATCTCCCAAGAAATCACAAAGGATGGCAATTGGATGCAACAAGAAAGAGAAAAACCCTAGTTTTCGGGTTTATTGTGTATCTTCATGTTTCATGGTTCTTTACCATCCTAAGATGAAGTTCAAGCATCCATGAAGCTAAGACTATGCTTGGAAGAGAGCAAAAAGCTCATGGAACCAAGTATAGGTTAAGGGGGAGTGCATGAACAAGGTTTCAGCCTTACTGTTTTCATGCACTAAGATGGCAGTGTTTACATAGGTTTCTAGAGCCCAAGTTAGTACTAACTAAGACCAATTAAGCTCCTAAGACCAAGCATTAGCTTGAGGAGGGATGCCATAATGATTAGATATTGTTTATTTGATTGTTTATGGACTAACCCTAATAATGTACTGCTGCCAGCATTGCATATGATTGTGTTATTTTTGTTTGTGTATTTGGATGGCCATATTTTTGTATATGTGCTTTATTTTTTTGTTTTTATGTCTTTGGATTTCACATATGTTTCTGGGAATTCAAGTTTCTAATGATAAGCCCTTACTAAGTTTCCTCAAAGAGACTTACCCCATTTCTGTCTATTTTAGGAGCACCTGAAAGAGAGCATTCAAACTAATAGCTGTCATTTTAATTTTATCTGTGAAATTTCAGGTATATTAACTTCCATATGTTTAGTTGTAAACTGGAAAGTTTCATGATTTTTAGAGCACATTAGCTATTTTTAGTAATGATAATTTCTGCCTTACACAGCAGCTGGTCCCTTCAAGTTTCTGGAGTGCTTAGTACTTTTGAAGTTCTCCAAGAAGCTTAGTGTACGTATTAACTAAGTTATTGTCATATATGTGGTGCATAAATGCATGTAAATAAGTTGGGTATGTTGTATGTGTAATGTGAGAATGATATATGGATCAATGGAGTGTAGTTTGAAGTGTGTATACAATGCTGTCCATATGGTGTTTATGGGCTGTTTTGATGACATTTTTATGAATGATGGTTAAAAGGGTTCTAGATTCATAGGAATGGTTTTGCACCTGGAAATGGTGTGTCATGCCCAACTTAGCCCCTAGCCCATTTTGGGCCCAATTACTTAATCATGCAACGGAATTTCATAGAAGAGGCACTTATTCATTTCT
>KK905447.1:3037-16182 GCA_000696445.1 Aquilaria agallochum | reverse complement strand
AGAAAACTCCTTTTCCTTTGCAAGCTCTTTCTTTTGTTCTTTTCTTTTTCTTTCTTTGTTCTTTTCGTTTCTTTTCTTTGTTCTTTTTCTCTTTTCTCCCTTTTTTTTTTGTTTTTGCTTGCTGTTTGATACTCAAAACAACTTTCTCCTTCAAGTTCCTTGCTGCCAAAGACAAAAAGTTAGAATTCTTTTCGAACAAAACAAGAAACTAGTGAAATTGGCACAATTTGAAGCAACTTTTTGATACCGAAAATTCTTGGACTTGGATCCTTCTTTTTTTGAAGTTTTTTTGGACTCTAAGATGCTGGAAACAATGAAAAAAAGAAAGATTAATAGGGCTGGAAACGAAACAGAAAGATAAGAATTAAACAAGAACAAACGAGTTGAAACTGAGAACACAAGGTGACACGGATTGACTTCTTTTTGTTGTTTTTGTGACTTTCGGATTTGAATAAGGATGGAACAAAAAAGACAGACCTGAAACAAGAAGAAAATGGATTAAAACAGAGAATTAAGACACAAAATTACTGGACAAAATTGAGAGAAAACCGAAGCTAAAACAAGAACACAAAGATATGTCCTTCAATGGAACTTGTGGCTCTGATACCAACTGATGCGAACCCCNACTTGTCCAAAACGATTTAAAACTATTCCATAGCCTAAATAACTTCCTAAATAATGTATCTAAATAGGATTTGAACGAAAATAAAATATAAATACAAGATTAAACCCGAAAACTCCCAAATAGCCTTTTTGGGTGCATTTTGGGCACTTTAAGGTTCTCTCTTGTATCTTCAGCTCCAAGCTTGAATCTTTGAGTTCCAATGGCATGAATATTCATCTTAGATGTGGTAATGAAGGTCTGGAAAGTTAGAGCTCAAAAATCCAGCTTGTGGACACAAAATGCATCAAGAACACTTAAGGTGGCTCAAATGGTGCACTTTGAGTGGTGTCCTTGGTGTCCTTGTTTTGTGACTTGTCTAAGCACTCCAGAACTGAGTACCAAGTATATCCATCATCTCCATATGGTGTCTTGAAAGTTCCACCAGCTCCTTGTGAAGTTTCATGCCCATTCTCCATGAAGAAACTTGAAACAAAGGCTTGTAGTGCACTTGAGAGCTCCTTAGCTTTCTTCCTTGTCATAGGTCCACTAGAAACCTTCAATGGGTCCTTGCCTTCTCTATGTGTGCCTTCCTTGATCATATCACCATGCATTCCAAACTAGTTGTGAATGTTTAAATTCATTCCAAATGAGGTGTGAATGTTTTGCATTTCATTCCAAACTAGCTGTGAATGTTTCCATTTCATTCCAAAATAGTTGTGAATGTTTCCATTCATTCGAAACTAGTTGTGAATGTTTCTATTTCAATCCAAACAAGTTGTGAATGTTTCCAATCCTTTCCAAACAAGTTGTGAATGTTTCCATTCCTTTTCAAACAAGTTGTGAATGTTTCTATTTTTTTCAAAAGTTGTTGTGCATGTTTCCAATCATTCCAAACTAGTTGTGAATATTTCCATTTCATTCTAGACAAGTTGTGAGTGTTTAAATTCATTCCAAACTAGTTGTGAATGTTTCCAATTTATTCCAAACTAGTTGTGAATGTTTCAATTTCATTCCAAACCTGATGTGATTGTTTCTATTTTATTCCGAACGAGTTATAAATGTTTTCATTTCATTCAAAACAAGTTGTGAATGTTTCCATTTCATTACAAACAAGTTGTGAGTGTTTCCATTTGATTCCAAACTAGTTGTGAATGCTTCCAATCATTCCAAACTAGTTGTGAATGTTTCCATTTCATTCCAAACAAGTTGTGAATGTTTCAATTCATTCCAAACTAGTTGTAAATGTTTCTATTTCATTCCAAACTAGATGTGAATGTTTCCATTTCATTCCGAACAAGTTGTAAATGTTTCCATTTCATTCCAAACATGTTTTCAATGTTTCCATTCATTCCAAACTAGTTGTAATGGTTTCCAATTCATTCCAAACAAGTTGTGGAATGTTTCCCTTTCATTCAAAACTAGTTGTGAATGTTTCCATTTCATTCGAAACAACTTGTGAATGTATCCCTTTCATTCCAAACAACTTGTGAATGTTTCCATTTCATTCCAAAACAACTTGTGAATATTTGCACTGATTCCAAACTAGTTGTGAATGTTTCAATTTCTTTCCAAATGAGTTGTGAATGTGTCCATTTCACTCCAAAAAAGTTGTGAATGTTTCGATTGCATTCCAAAAAACATGTGAATGTTTCCAACTCAATCCAAACAAGTTTTGAATCTTTCCATTTAATTCTAAACAAGTTGTGATTGTTTCCATTTCGTTATAAACTAGTTGTAAATGTTTCCATTTCATTCAAAACAACTTGTGAATGTTTCCACTTCATTCCAAACTAGTTGTGTATGTTTCCATTTCATTCCAAACAAGTTGTGAGTAGCTCCATTTCATTCAAAACAAGTTGTGAATATTTCCATTACATTCCAAACTAGTGTGACTATTTCCAATTCATTCGAAACAACTTGTGAATGTTTCCACTTCATTCGAAACAACTTCTGAATGTTTCCATTTCATTCCAAAGTAGTTGTGAATGTTTCCATCTCAATACAAACAAGTTGTGAGGGTTTCCACTTCATTCCAAAAAAGTTATGAATGCTTCCATTTCATTCCAGACAAGTTGTGATTGTTTCCATTCATTCCAATCTAGTTGTTAATGTTTCCACATCATTCCAGATGAGTTGTGAATGTTGCCATTTCATTCTAAAGTTGTTGTGAATGTTTCCATTTCTTTCCAAACTTGTTGTGAATGTTTCCATTCATTTGAAACTAGTTGTGAATGTTTCCACTCAATTTAAACAACTTCTGAATGTTTCCATTTCACTCCAAACAAGTTGTGAATGTCCATTTCACTTCAAACGAGTTGTGAATGTTTCCATTTCACTCCAAACGAGTTGTGACTGTTTCCATTTCATTCCTAACTAGTTGTCAAAGCTTCCATTCCATTCCCAACATGTTGTGAATGTTTCCATCCCAATCAAAGCTAGTTGTGAATGTTTCCATTTCAATCCAAACAAGTTGTGAATGTTTCCATTTCATTCCAAACAAGTTCTGAATGTTTTCATTCATTCCAAACTAGTTGTGAATGTTTCCATTTCATTCCAAATGAATTGTGAATGTTTCCATTTCATTCCAAACTTGTTGTGAATGTTTCCATTCCTTTCTCAACATGTTGTGAATCTTTCCATCCCATTTAAAACTGGTTGTGAATGTTTCCATTTTAATCCAAAAAAGTTGTGAATGTTTCCATTTCATTCCAAACCTGTTGTGAATGTTTCCATTCATTCCAAACTAGTTGTGAATGTTTCCATTTCATTCCAAACAAATTGTGAATGTTTCCATTTCTTTCCAAAGTTGTTGTGAATGTTTCCATTCCTTTCCCAACATGTTGTGAATGTTTCTATCCCATTCAAAACTAGTTGTGAATGTTTCCATTTCAATCCAAACAAGTTGTGGATGTTTCCACTTCAGTCCAAACGAGTTGTGAATGTTTCCATTTCATTCCACTCTAGTTGTGAAAGTTTCCATTCCATTCCCAACATGTTGTGAATGTTTCCATCCCATTCAAAACTACTTGGGAATGTTTCCATTTCACTCCAAACATGTTGTGAATGTTTCCATTTCATTCCAAACTAGTTGTGAATGTTTCCATTTCAATCCAAACAAGTTGTGTTTCCATTTCATTCCAAATAAGTTGTGAATCTTTCCATTCATTCCAAACTAGTTGTGAATGTTTCCATTTCATTCTAAACGAATTGTGAAAGTTTCCATTTCATTCCAAACTTGTTGTGAATGTTTCCATTCCTTTCCCAACATGTTGTGAATGTTTCCACTCCGTTCAAAACTAGTTGTGAATGTTTCCATTTCATTCAAAACTAGTTGTCAGTGTTTCCATTCATTCCAAACAGGTTGTGATTGTTTCCATTTCATTCCAGAGAAGTTGTGAATGTTTCCGTTTCATTCCAAACAAGTTGTGAGTGTTTCCGTTGCATTAGAAACATGTTGTGAATGTTTCCTTTCATTCCAAACTAGTTGTGAATGTTTCCATTTCATTCCCAATAAGTTGTGAGTGTTTCCATTTCATTCCAAACTAATAGTGAATGTTTCCATTTCATTCCAAACAAGTTGTGAATGCTTCCTTTCCATTCCAAATGAGTTGTGAATGTTTCCAATTGATTCCAAACTAGTTGTGAATGTTTCCATTTGATTCCAAACTAGTTGTGAATGTTTGCATTCCATTGAAAACCAGTTGTGAATGTTTCCATTTCATTCAAAAGTAGTTTTGAATATTTCCATTTCATTCCAAACAAGTTGTGAGTGTTTCCTTTTCATTCCAAACAAGTTGTGACTGTTTCCGTTCATACCAAACTAGTTGTAAATGTTTCCGTTCATAGCAAACTAGTTGTGAATGTTTCCATTTCATTCCGAACATGTTGTGATTGTTTCCATTCATTCAAAACTGGTTGTGGCTGTTTCCATTCATTTTAAATTAGTTGTGAATGTTTCCATCTCACTCCAAACAAGTTGTGGGTGTTTCCATTTCAGTCCAAATGAGTTGTGAATGTTTCCATTTCATTCCAAACTAGTTGTGAAAGTTTCCATACCTATTACCCACTCCGGGGTAGTCCAGTTGTGGTGCGAAAACTGTGCATTTAAAGTCCCAGGAATGGTGTGCCTTCTAGGTCATCAGAACGCTACCCTTAGTGTGCATACCCAAGTGGCCCTCTTGGGCACTATGTAAATGCATGCATATTGGTCCAACCATCGCACACATATTCACATTTATGTACACTATGGCAGCTAAGAAGGAAAACACTAGCACAAGTCTTAGTTTTGGCTTCCACACATTAGGCAATCTTCTTAAGTTCTAGTGACGAGCTACTACACCTGTAACTTCCAGTAATAAACTGTATGATTCTAGCCACATAGCCCCTCAGTTTTCTTTGCTCCAATATCAAGTAGAGATTGAGAGCAAACCAAGGAATTTTTTTTACATCAATAGCCCACCTATGGACCAAGTTATGGATTTTTTAAATTGGTTACAAAATTCTGACCAAATGAACAGTAACTCAGCCAATTTTGCAACGTCATATCTTTGGCTACAAGGATCCAAATCCATAAATTCGAAATTCCAGCTCAACCTCTAGCTGTTCTCTAGGTGTGGTAAAAATTTCATACCAAGATTCATTCGACACAGAGAGTTATTAAACTTTAGGTCTAGAGTCAAAATTCTGGTAACTTTTGGACCATTTTGCCCATACAATTTTTCCAAACCATGCAAACACTTCATTCACAAGGGGAAAGCCCTCCAAGGATATCCCATATATGTCCATTACACATGGGAATTACATTCCCTTTCTTTTAATGACTTTATGTGGCCAAAACAGAATTTTCAAGTAAGCAGCCCATCATTCACACTTAGGCAGCTTTGCATCACATCACTTACATAGCCAAAACATTACTCAAATGTTCACATACTTGTCTCACGTTACATACACTACATCTACATGCATACATGCACTACAATATGGTCTTAACTCAGCTAAATATACACCCTAGGTTACAGGAGGTCCTGAGACACAATGGACTCCAAAAACAGGATGTTGGACAGCTCCTGCACAATACAGTAAGTATGACCATTAAAAATACCAAATGTGCTCCTAAAATCACAAAAATTTCCAGATCACAACTAGACATATGGAAGTTCATGTACCGGAAATTTCAGATCACAACTTAAACGACAAAGGTTAGTTTGAAGGTGATATTTCTGCTGGACCTGAAATGACAGAATTGAGGGGAGTAAGTTTCATTGAGAAACTTAGTAAGGGTAGCACTTGGATTCAATAGGCAATGTAACCATCATTAAAACCTGCATCCAAAGAATCTAAAACCCAAAAACCACAATGCATATATAGAAGATATAGCAACCAAATGCAGCAGCCAAACACAAACAACAAACACATGAATGTGGCAGCAACATATACCATAGGTTAGTCCATAAAACATGTAATAAACTTAACCAAATCACTATGACAGCCCTCCTCAAGCTAATGCTTGGTCTTAGGAGGATTTTAACACTAGTTAGTACTAACTTTTGGGCTCTAGAAACCCAGAAATTCGCTACCATCACTGTGCACTTCACACTAGGTCACAAAACCTTCAATAAGTGCACTCCCATCACCAAGCTTGGTTCATCAGGCACATGGCTCTCTTCCAAGCTTAGCCCTAGCTCCATGGATGTTTGAAAATACAGAAAACAACCCATGAGAGCAAGAGAACCCTTACCTTGATGGGTATGCTGAAATTGGAGCTTGATCCTAGGTGCACTCAAGCAACAGCACCAAATAGCTTCCAATTGTGCTTCCTTGACTTCAATTGCAAGTAGTTTTGAGTTTGANATTTTGGCAGTAGTCTCTTCAATAATTTCGGGACCCAACTCTAGCCTGTCTGAGGCTTTCACCCAACAATGGGGTGTCATGCACCTTCTTCCATATAAGGCTTCATAAGGTGCCATGCCAATAGTGCTTTGGTAACTATTGTTATATGAGAATTCCACCAACGGCAAGTGTTGGTCCCATTCACCTTTAAAATCCAACACACAGCTCCTGAGCATGTCTTCTAGTATTTGTATCACCCTTTCAGATTGCCCATCAATCTGAGGATGATAAGCAGTACTCAGGTGGATTTTGGTTCCTAGTGCTTTATGAAAAGCACTCCAAAACCGAGCTGTAAATCTTGGATCTCTATCAGAAACAATGGAATCTAGCACTCCATGTAGTCTCACTATCTCCTGGACATACATTTGGGCTAACTTCTCCAAGGAGTCTGTGAGTTTCATAGGTAAGAAGTGGGAACATTTGGTTAGCCTATCCACAATGACCCAGATTGTATCATGCCTTAATCTTGTCATAGGCAACCTAGTCAAAAAGTCCATGGTTATGTTGCCCCCACTTCCTCACTAGTATAGGTAGAGTCTGTAGGATACCAGCTGGTTTCTGGTGCTCTACCTTTACGCTCTGGCATGTGGTACATTTGGAGACATAAGTAACTATGTCTCTCTTCATATGTGGCCACCAGAAGTGACTTTTCAAATCTTTATACATTTTCTCACTTCCTGGATGGATGTTCAACTTGCTTGTGTGAGCTTCTTCAAGTATTTCATCCCTGAGCTTTGCTCCTTTAGGCACATATATTCGGTCCTTGAAGTACAGGAATCCTTGCTTGTAGGCAAAGGATTGATACAAGGAACCTTTTTCCTCTCCTAAGATCTTTTTTAGATCAGGATCTGTCTCTTGTGCCTTTTTGGTTTCTTCAATCCATCCAGACTGAATTGTCAATGTGTAAATTTGGGCTTCCTCCCACTTATGCCATTTCTGTCATAGGCATAACAGACTATTTTGCTCATCATGATCAGCTAAGGATCCTCCTTTCAAAAGTCCTGTGTACTTCCTGCTCAAGGCATCCGCTACTAGACTGCCTTTGCCCTCAATGTATTCTGTACTACAGTCATAGTCCTTGATGTACTCTAACCATCTCCTTTGCCTCATGTTTAACTCTTTCTGAGTGAACAAGTACTTTAGGCTCTTATGGTCAGTGTAGATCACAAAGGAACTACCCATCAAGTAATGCCTCCATTGCTTTAGAACAAAAATCACTACTGCCAATTCTAGGTCATGGGTAGGATAATTTTGCTCATGGGGTCTTAACTGCCTTGATCCATAAGCTATGACATTTCTGTCTTGCATAAGCACATAACCTAACCCGGATCTAGATGCATCTGTATATATGATGTAGGGCTTACTTGGATCAGGAAGAATCAACACTGGAGCTTTAATCAACCTCTGNGGATATTGGACTAGCTTCTAGTTGCAGCTTGATTTCAAATTCAATCTCCCTTTGTGGAGGAATACTTGGCAGGTCTTTAGGAAAGACTTGTGGAAAGTCTCTCACTATAGGTGTTCTGTCCACTTCTTTATCACAGTGCAATTCATTCAATGCATAACAGTAATCATGCTCAGAAATCACAGGTATCTCATCTAATACCTCCAGCTCCATGCCATGCATTTCATACACTAATTCCTTAGAATTCACTAATGCATGCACTTCACCATCAGGCAATGTGATTTCCCTCTTTGCACAATCAATTCTTATGTTATGCATAGCAAGCCAATTCATACCAAGCACTAAATCATACTTAGGAATGTCCAACACTAGCAGATTAGTCATAACCTTAGTCTTTCCTACAACTAGCTCACAATCCTTAGCTAGGTCATTAGTGAAAAGACATTGACTACCAGCTGTTTTCACTAAGGATATCCTAGGCATGATTTAAGTAGGCAATTTCATGGCATCAACAAATTTCCTAGCCACTATAGACATAGATGCACCAGTATCGAATAGTACACTAACAGGCATCCCATTAAGGTAAATGTTACCTCTTAGTGCTCATCCCTGCTCTGATGTCTCTGGCCTCTCCACTTAGAAGACTCTGCCAGCTTTCTACACTAGAGGCCGAGGCACTGAAGGAACAGGCCTCTGTTGTCCCTCCCTTGGTGCTCCTCCTCTAGGTCCTGCCCCAAAAGGTTTTATTGGACCTTGGTCTTTTGGCCTCCTTTGAACCTGTGGGCAGTCTTTGATCCAATGATCCATGGATCCACATCTTAGACACACTTAGGTGTCAAAATAGCAAGGTTTCTTCCCATGAAACTTATTGCATTTATAGCACCTTAGGCTAGGGAACTTCCCCTTAACCTTGCCCGCACCACCAAGATGAGAATTCTTGGCAATTTCTTTGCCATGTGGTGCCTTCTTCTGCTTGCGTCCTGCCTGACTACTTTCCCCTAGTCCACTAGGAAAGTACTTAGTCTCATACTCCTCTTACTCTACTAATAGAGCTTTCTACACTGTTTCATAGTATGTAACTGCTCCAAAAGGTCTAACAGCCTTTCTAATGTCTGACTTTAGGCCTCTGACAAATCTTTTGGCCTTCAATTCCTCCAATCCATGATACTGAGGAGCATACCTCACCAACTGATTGAATTTGTGCTCATACTCTAGGACACTGAGGTTGTCCTGCCTTGGAGCATCAAATTCAGCTTGCTTCATATCCTTGATGGAATCACTAATGTACTGTTCCTTGAATAGTTGTCTAAACTCTGGCTAGCTCATCTCAATATCTCTTTTTGGCTTTCTTGTTAGTGTTGTGCCCAAAAGCCAATCATGAGATGATTGTATTTTTTCACATTAAGTCATGATATTTTATTAAGGCATCAATCCAGCAATTATGTTCGTTGTTTTGTTTCTGCGTAAGGTAATAAACATAATTGTAACCCTAGAATAATGTATTCTTAAACGTCCCTGGTCTAGTATTATTGTGGAGCGGGTTGTAATAATACATAACGACTAGCATATGTGGAGACTAATATAAGATATGCAGTCTACATATGGGTACAAGTTGGAGAACTTGTGTACTGGACCGACCCACCATGAGAACACTTCATGGATCGTTATATGAGTGTCATAAGTGATTCTCATAGTGATNTTCTCTTGCAATTCCTTGGAGGACGCAAGCTAGCACTGCGAGCGCAAGAGAAACGCATCTGACGGGATGCAGTGGAAGCGTGGTGATCCCGAAAAGCTCGTGTGGATACCATAGAGAGCTTGAACACGTCAACTGTTCAAGTTTTGTGATTCGACACTACAGTTGAGTGAGAGATCTCAACCGAAAATTAGGTATGAAAATTTTCGAACACCCGGTTTACCCCAATTCACTTGGATCCTGGAGGGTTCGGTTAAATTTTGCTGCGCTGTTTGGCTCCCGAAACCCAACACTTCTGCCCTTCTGGAAAGAATACCTGTCTCTGGTGTTTCTCCACCACATCTCTGCACTGCCTACCAAGTTGTAAGTAGCCACTGACACCTTCTTGGTGGAGCTGAGTGGCATCCTCTCAAACATCTTTTCTATGAAGATTAACCACTCCTCAGCTCTCTCTGGCCCAGCTCTTCCATCAAATTATGGAGGTCTTAGGCCTTGGAACCTCTCCAACAGTCTGACCTCATCTAAGCCCTCCAGATCCTCTGATCTATGTCTCTTGGATCTATGAGAGTCCTCTGTATGGTGATGCTTTCTATGATCTCTCTGCCTTCTCCTGGATCTTCTCTCACGGCCTTCCTCAATCTCATTCCTAGTGCAAGAATAGTCATAGACTGAGGGATTGGTCCTGGACACCTGACCAATCTCAGATCTTACTCTTCTACCCCTTGGATTTCTCCTCCTCATCTTCCACCTCAATGGTCTCATCATTTGTATTTTATAAGCTTCCAGAAGGAACATATTCAGATGTGTTCCTAGTACCCTCTTCTGGTTGTTGTTGTGCATCCTGAACTAGTTCTACTGGAGCTACTTGGACTCCCTGCTGTTGTCCTTAAATCAGCCTCATTAAGTTTTCATTGATTAGAGCTAAGTTCCTCTGAAGCTCTAACCAAACCTGAGGCACTTCAGGGTTTGCTACCCCCCTGTTGCCCCTGATTCCCTCTATTCTGTTCATTTATTTGTTGCCTAGAATCAGTAGGAGGCCTTCGGGGTGGATCCCCTCTCCTTGTGGCAACCATGTTTACTTCCTACATTGATGATCCATCATAGAGCACATATAAAGATCATAGGTATTTCAATGGTACTTGACACTAGCAGCTGACCAAATTGAGTTCATAAATGTAGATGCATGCAATGCCAACTATATGCAATGTACATGTATAAACCATGCTCTGATACCAACTTCTGTTAGCCATTCTGGGGTAGTCCAGTTATGGTGCCAAAACTGTGCATTTAAACTCCCAGGTTTGGTGTGTCCTGTAGGTCATCAGAACACTACCCTTACTGTGCATACCCAAGTGGCCCCCTTGGGCACTATGTAAATACATGCATATTGGTTCAACCATCACACACATCTTCACATTTATGCACACTATGGTAGCTAAGAAGGAAAACACTAGCACAAGTCTTAGTTTTGGCTTCCACACATTATGCAATCTTCTTAAGTTCTAGTGAATAGCTACTGCACCTGTAACTTCCAGTAAAAAACTGTATCATTCTACCCAGATAGCCCCTAGTTTTCTTTGCTCCATTATCAATTAGAGACTAAGATCAAACCAAGAAATTTTGTTTTACATCAATAGCCCACCTATGGACCAAGTTATGGATTTTTGAAGTTGGTTACAAAATTCTGACCAAATGAATAGTAACTCAGCCAATTTTTCAACGACATTTCTTTGGCTACAAGGATCCAAATCCATAAATTCCAAATTCCATTTCAACCTCTAGATGTTCTCTAGGTTTGGTCAAAATTTTATCCCAAGATTCGTTCTACACAGAGCGTTATTAAACTTTAGGTCCAGAGTCAAAATTCTGGTAACTTTTGGACCATTTTGCCCATACAATTTTTCCAAACCATGCAAACACTTCATTCACAAGGAGAAAGCCCTCCAAGGCTATCCCATATATGTACATTACACATAGGAATTACATTCCCTTTCTTTTAATGACTTTATGTGGCCAAAACAAAATTTACAAGTAAGCAGCCCATCATTCACACTTAGGCAGCTTTGCATCACATCACTTACATAGCCAAAACATTACTCAAATGTTCACATACTTGTCTCACGTTACATACACTACATCTACATGCATACATGCACTAAAATATGGTCTTAACTCAGCTAAATATACACCCTATGTTACAGGAGGTCCTGAGACACAATGGACTCCAAAAACAGGATGTTGGACAGCTCCTGCACAACACAGTAAGTATGACCATTAAAAATACCAAATGTGCTCCTAAAATCACAAAAAATTTCAGATCACAACTAGACATATGGAAGTTCATGTACGTGAAATTTCAGATCAAAAATCAAACGAAAAAGGTTAGTTTGAAGGTGATATTTCTGCTGGACCTGAAATGACAGAATTGAGGGGAGTAAGTTTCATTGAGAAACTTAGTAAGGGTAGCACTTGGATTCAATAGGCAATGTAACCATCATTAAAACCTGCATCCAAAGACACTAAAACCCAAAAACCAAAATTCATATATAGAAGATATAGCAACCAAATGCAGCATCCAAACACAAACAACAAACACATGAAATGTCGCAGCAACATATACCATAGGTTAGTCCATAAAACATGTAATATGTTGGGTTTCGGGAGCCAAACAGCGCAGCGGAATTTAACCGAAACCCTCCAGGATCCAAGTGAAACGGGGTAAACCGGGTGTTCGAAAATTTCATACCTAATTTTCGGTTGAGATCTCTCACTCAACTGTAGAGTCGAATCACAAAACCTGAACAGTTGACGTGTTCAGGCTCTCTATGGTATCCACACGAGCCTCTCGGGATCACCACGCTTCCACCACGTCCCGGCAGATGCGTTTCTCTTGCGCACGCAGTGCTAGCTTGCGTCCTCCAAGGAATTGCAAGAGAAGAGTGCGACTGTCCTTTTTGGAGGCTAGGGCAAGGAGACCTGCGAATTTCTCACTTAAAAGTTGTATTTATAGTGAGACTCAACTTCCAGGCCTAATGGGTTTCAAAGCCCTAATCCAATTAGGATTTAATTTCGGGCTTAATAATGGCTCAACTCCTTGGCCCATTATTAATACGAAATTAAAGTGAAACCATAACCCAAATAATTAGCCCATGCACTCTAATGATCCAAATAGCTCTATGTGTGCGACCCAATAGGCTCTTGCCATGTTGGCAATGATCATAAATCACATTTATGATCATAAGCAATGAGCGGTGTCTAGCAACACATCATTGCTACCCAAGTGACAAGATTGTCGGTGAATCGACTAAACCTTTATGATCATCACCGATATATGCCATTGTCCCTTTGTCCAAGATATCAAGACTAAGCACGAGACATGGAATGTGTCACTCTCGTATAGCCCAATCTTTGGTTTCTTGATTACCGAGTAGACCAACTTAAACTGACGACATTGATATCATATATCAACTCATCGAAGCATGGCCATGCATTTTCTAAGTCTCACTCTATCAAGGGGCCCAAAGATATCACTCCCGTTACATAGGAGGGAC
>KK905445.1:0-20205 GCA_000696445.1 Aquilaria agallochum | reverse complement strand
GATATCAATGTCATCAGTTTAAGTTGGTCTACTCGGTAATCAAGAAACCAAAGATTGGGCTATACGAGAGTGACACATTCCATGTCTCGTGCTTAGTCTTGATATCTTGGACAAAGGGACAATGGCATATATCGGTGATGATCATAAAGGTTTAGTCGAATCATCGACAATCTTGTCACTTGGGTAGCAATGATGTGTTGCTAGACACCGCTCATTGCTTATGATCATAAATGTGATTTATGATCATTGCCAACGTGGTAAGAGCCTATTGGGTCGCACACATAGAGCTATTTGGATCATTAGAGTGCATGGGCTAATAATTTGGGTTTTGGTTTCACAATAATTTTGTATTAATAATGGGCCCAATAGTTGAGCCATTATTAAGCCCAAAATTAAAGCCTAATTGGATTAGGGCTTTGAAACCCATTAGGCCTGGAAGTTGAGTCTCACTATAAATACAACTACTAGTGAGAAATTCGCAGGTCTCCTTGCCCTAGTCTCCCAAAAGGACAGCCACACTCTTCTCTTGCAATTCCTTGGAAGACGCAAGCTAGCACTGCTAGCGCAAGAGAAGCGCATCTGCCGGGACGCGGTGGAAGCGTAGTGATCCCGAGATGCTCGTGTGGATACCATAGAGAGCTTGAACACGTCAACTGTTTAAGTTTTGTGATTCAACTCTACAGTTGAGTGAGAGATCTCAACCGAAAATTAGGTATGAAAATTTTCGAACACCCGGTTTACCCCGTTTCACTTGGATCCTAGAGGGTTTCGGTTAAATTCCGCTGCACTGTTTGGCTCCCGAAACCCAACAAACAAACCAAGCTTATCAAACTTCAAACTTGAGCTTGAGCCAATTTTGAGATTCGAATTCCTTATCGAATCGAGCTCGAACCTATCAATGTTTAGTTCGATAAAGTTTTCGAGCCTATCAAACCTTATATAATATTAATATAAATGTGTTTAATTTGTCTAGTAGAGTGACTAAATATCATTAAGTAATACTAAACATAATTACTTTTTTAAAACGAGCTCCTCGTGCTCGAGCGTAAGTATGCCTAATCAAAGCTTGAACCAAGCTCATGCATCTAGCTCTTTAATAGGTTTTTTGAACCTCTCAAACATTCGAATCAACCTCGAGCACCATCCTGAGCTAAACTCGAGCATCATTTCTCTGAGCTTGTTGAGCCCAAGCTCGAGCACCCCTCAGAGTAAAATGAGCCGAGCTTAAGCCCAAGAGATTTAGGCTCGGCTCGGTTCGATAACACCCCTAATTAGGACTTCCATATCATCAATAATAGCCTACACAAAACGCTTCTTGGTGATGGTAACAACAATGGTGGTTGCTTGACGAGGTGATTTACATTGTCTGATAATGAGAACTAAAGCAACGGATATAGAGTAGTTACTATATCTAGAGAGAGAAAGACAAAGAGAGAGAAAGGGTGGGTGGGGCATCTTTGTTTCCTGGATAATACCTCATACAGTCCTTATTACTAGATGTGGGAGCAACTATGAACAAATAAAGCAAAAAGTAGGAGGGCATTCTATAAATCAAATACTTCATCTGTACAATTAAGAAAGTGAAAAAAAAATTATGTATTATTTTTACTTTTACCCTTTTGTACATTAATAAAAAAAGTTAAAAATGAATATTAAAATGATAATTTAAATGATAGCATTGTAAAATAGGTTACTAGATATGAAATTGTTGCAAAAATATGAGACGGTTCAAAAAAAAATATTAAATTGAGCAAGACTGATGAGACAAAGAAGTATTTTTTTGAAAAAGAGATCCTCTAACTTAGCCGCCTCCCTAAAACAGAGAAAGTGATCGAGGTCAGTTGGCTTGTTTAACGAGTAGAGATTTTAATGTTGAAATTAGAGTCTTGGGATGGAGTACCGACTCATTAAAGTGTATCGGATTAAGGGTACATAAGAAAACTAACTTCTGTTACGTACCCCAATTAGACTCCTTGACCCAATACAGCAAAAGAAGATTGATAATGACCAAAATCCTCCAAAGGCGAAACAGGAATTTACAAAATTTTAACAAAGATAGACAAAAGATCACAACTTGGTATCTGAACTGGTTAACAGTTCATAATGGCAATAGCAAGACAGGGCAAGGGCTGAACTCAGCCAGCAAATTTGCATCCACCAATTTGGAGTGGATTGCTTCCATGCTCAGCACCACCAAATCCAAATTCAGCTCATCAGCAACTTCCCCAATGATAGCCGTCGGTTTGTTTCCTTCCCCAAGTCTTTCTAATAGATTGAATTCCTGGAATCCACCTGTTTTGTAGACAACACAATTCAAAATCTTCTCCAGAGTTCAATCATGGATTTGGTTATATCAGATTCTCAGTTCTTCTACAAGCTGAGATCAGAACAGCAGAGCACTTAGAATAAGAGATTGCAAATGCTCTCTGATTTCCCGGAAACACTAATGTTGCTTTCACAAACAAAGGAAGTAAACCCGTCTTTCACAAATCCAAGTAAAAACATGAAAACACTTGTACACCTATCTTCACAACGTGATACTTCTAGGAACTGGCCGGTGTTATGACTTTTATTTCACATTTTATGCACTTGTATATTGATTTTGCAGAAATTTAGGATTTAAGCCTAAACTAGGAAGAATAAGGGATGTCTTCTTCCTCAAACTACTCTTGCATACTCATCAAACATAACATTTCAAATGCCCTTAGACTAGCATTGAAAATTAAAATACATGAACACCAAAAAATCTGAGGCTGCTGCACACACCTTCAGAGAGATGCCAGCGAATGGTAGATAGTTGTGTTTCATGCTCTGGTAAAGATTCTCTTTGCTTTTCATCAATAACTGCAAAGAGTGCAAATACAATTGAATCTGGATTCAACTATGGTATGTAACTAAAGTGGCCTCCATCACTAATAGCTAGTGGCAGAAACCAGAATATGTACCTACAACAGTTATGTCTGCCCCGTACTCTTTGGCCAAAGCAGAAGCAGTCGCAGCAGCCTGCCCAGATTTAAGGAAAAAACAATGAAACAAGATTCTAGAAGATATGGCATCCAAAAATTTGAGTCCAAAAGAAGCAAGGATCATGAGAGAGTAATTAGAACATGCACAACTTTACAGGTACTAAGTTAGCACTAGAATACTTTCAAAGTATATGCTGCAGCCAATTGCATGATATACTTTTGAACAAACAATAAGAAACCTTTCAGAGAAGAAATGCCCTTTTTCCACTTCCGAAGCATGTTTTGCAACATTCATGCAAAGGCAGGCAAACAGGTTCATGTTATGCCATGTGCACCTCAACAAATACAGGTATCACTTCTGTTAGCCCGAGCAAATCCAAGAATTTCTAATGCAGGAAAAGAGGTTGGTTCAGAAGAGGAAAAGCATACCTAGAAGAAGGGCAAAATTGGGGCACAAATTATAACATCAACAGTTCAGAGAAAGGTTACCTGTTTTGTTCCTTCAGAAAGATAAGGATTCCTATCTGTTACTGGGAGAAGCAAGTGTTTGAACCGGGTAAATGCATCTACTGGTACACTGACTTCAGACTCTTGAGACGTAGCCTTGGCTGCTCACAATTGCAATTGGCAGGCCAAAAAGAGAGAAAAAGAGGGTTAAAGTAAATACATCATGGAGCTGTAAATACCTGAGAAATTCAAGAAAAAGAATTTGCAATTGTAACCAACAACATTTGGGTTCCGCAAAAAACTTCTCACAAACATCTAATCTACTGAGCCGGGAAGCAGCAGACCACAAAAGCAGCATCAAGCTGCTAAGCTAGTATTCTTAGAGAGGGGTGATCATATCTGTTGCACAATTTCTTGCAGATTAAAATTAAACAGACGTTTCCAGTCTCCCATAAACACCAGCTTCTCCATGTCCAAACAAGTAATTACTATAAAGCACGGAGAACAAGAACCATGATTCTACAGGGAAAAAGAAACTAAAAGAAAACAATTGGCAGAAAATCGCAACTTAAGTGAAATTTCGAAGTAAACTTGGTCCCCTTTCACAATTTCCTAGTGGAGAATCACTACTTCAACACTAAAAGCTCCAACATCACCAACTATGAAGCGTAGACTAGCTTCAGAATCGAGAACAAGAATTCACACAAAGAAATAGCAAAACCACAGAAATAATAACTCAAATGAAAATAATAACAACCCAAGTCACCTTTTCGCTCGGATTTCCGAATCCTGGGAAAAGGCTGGACCTTTCGCTGTCCAGAAAGGAGAGAATGAAAGGGAGTATAATCGAAGCCCGCATAAGCAGACAATTCAACTGAGGAAGAAGGGGACGGATTCAGCAGCGAGGTCTTCGCAAGTTTCGAAAGATCAACCGGAACAGAGACCAGACAATGAGCAAAAGCCATCGATCAGTCGGTATGGCGAAGTAGCTCGCAGGGAAGAAGCAGAGATAGGCTCGTTCGCTCTCTCCGGAAACTAATAGGAGTAACTTTTCAGTAAACCCGGTTTATATCGTGCGTCATCCTTAAAAAATATAATAATTGTTATTTTGACCATGTTTCTCGGAAAAGTAAGCAATCATGTCCTCATGAAATATAATAGATTTTTCTTTTTCCGCAACGTCAGGACAAACTATTCGATTGGGTAGCATAGTTGATATTTTAATTTTGGGGGAAGTTGGGAAATTGATTGAATGCCAACGATCCCCCTTTTCAGTTTTTTTTTCAATTTTGTTTTATTGTTCTTCTCTTATTCTTCTATTTCTTTCTTTATTTATTTTCATTTTTTTTCTTTGTTTAGTTTTGTTGTATATTTACCTTTTCCATTTTTATTTTCTTTATTTTTATTTTCTCATCTTTGTCCGGTTTCCACTTTTTCTTTTTCTTATTTTAGTATTATTTCAAGTTTTTGCTATTGTTTTATTTCATGTTTTACTCCTTATTTTCTTAAAATATTTTTTTCACTTTTTTTTACTTAGATTTATGATATTATCCTTATTTCTTCTTATTCTTTTATGCCATATGTCTACCTTTTTTCCATTTTTTTATTCTCTACTGTTTGTTCTTTTGTTTCTTCGTGCTTATTCTTTTAGAATGATATGTTTGTTCTTTTAAAAGGTATTGTTTATTCTTTAAGAATGCATTAATTGTTCTTTTTTGTCTTCATGTTTGTTCTTTTAGAAGACATTGTTTGGTTTTTGTTACTTAAGTGTTTATTCTTTTGATGATGTACTGTTTATCTTCTTTTATGATGTGTTTGTTTTCTGTTCTTTTAAAAGCCTTGTTTGTTATTCTAGAAGGACATGCTTATTCTTTTACATTTTCAGGCATTGCATAAATTACTTATTCTTTTGTATTTTAGTATTTATACTTACGGGCCTGTTTGTTCTTTTAGAAGGTAATGTTTGTTTTTTCTTGTCTACATGTTTATTCTTTTGGAAGACATTGTTTGTTCTTTTTTTTACATGTTTATTTTTTATTATTTAAGTGTTTGTTCTTATAGAATGCACTGTTTGTTATTTTAGAATGACATGTTTGTTTTTTTAGAAAGCATTATTTTTTCTTTCTTTTACATTTTTATTTTTTGTTACTTAAGTATTTGTTCTTATAGAAGATACTATATGTTCTTATACATGACTCTGTTTCTATAAAATTATTGTTCTTTTTTCTTCTGGTGTTTGTTCTTTCATAAGGGCATGTTTAATCTTTTAGAAGACATTGTTTGTTCTTTCTTTTACATGTATATTTTTTGTTACTTAAGTGTTTGTTCTTATAGAATGCGTTATTTGTTCTTGTACATGACCCTGTTTTTGTTAACTTCTTATTCTTTTGTCTTCTGATGTTTGTTCTTTCAGAAGGGTATGTTTGTTCTTTCAGAAGGCATTATTTGTTCTTTTTTTTACATGTTTATTTTTTGTTACTTAAGTGTTTATTCTTATAGAAGGCACTATTTGTCCTTATACATGACCATATTTCTGTAAACTTCTTGTTTTTTTATTTTTTGGTATTTATTTTTTTAGAAAGGTATGTTTGTTTTTTTTAGAAAGGCATGTTTATTCTTTTAGAAGACATTGTTTGTTCTTTCTTTTACATATTTATTTTTTGTTACTTAAGTATTTGTTCTTATACATGACTCTGTTTCTGTAAACTTCTTATTTTTTTGTCTTCTGGTGTTTGTTCTTTTAGAAGAATATATTTGTTCTTTTAGAAGGATATGTTTATTTTTTTAGAAGACATTGTTTGTTCTTTATTTTACATGTTTTTTTTTACTTAAGTATTTGTTCTTATAGAAGATATTGTTTGTTCTTACACATAACCTTATTTCTGTAAACTTCTTATTCTTTTATTTTCTGGTGTTTGTTCTTTCAGAAGGCATGTTTGTTCTTTTAGAAGGGCATATTTATTCTTTTAGAAAACATTGTTTGTTTCTTTTTTCTTCATGTTTGTCATTCTGAAATCAAAAGTTCATTTTTTATAAACCATCCCATTATCCATTTTAAGAATATTCCAATTTCTTAATTTCTTTTCAACATATTTGATTAATATAGTTTGTGAGTTCTTCATTATTCTATTCCCCCTAATTTCTTCTTTCTCTTGTCTCTTTGAAGCAGACTTAGTTAAATTTCTAAAAATTTTATCCATTAGTAATTATCAATTAGTAGTAATATCTTTATTAGCTTATCTGTCAACGTTTTACACAATCTTACTGTCCTTTCACCTCAACTATGGTTCTTACAATTGCTACATAACTTGGCTGATATTCTGAAAATTTCCTAACAATAATATTTAATTACTAGTAAGAGAAGTTTTGGAAATTTGACCATTCCTTGAATTAAAGAAATGAGACAAAAATTAAATTTTAGGGACTAAATTGTATATAAAAAATAACTTTAGGGATGTGGCTCACACATGCGCCGGGCGCACAGAAGAATCAGCCAACTAATAAACCCAAACACCCCCCACCACCCCAAAAAAAATAAAAAACAAATGTTGCCCATTTTGGTATTTTCGCAGGAAAAGGGTTGCGAAAAATAGGAATGGTAAAATATGCCCTAACCGGATAATCTGGTCTAACCAACCCGAATTTAAAACTGACCTAACCTGTTTAGCCAGAAAAGTCAATGACTCAAACCTGATTATTCCTAACCCGACCTGAACCTGAACCTGAACCTGAACCCAATTTAAGTGAAACCCAATAAAACCTGAATCCAAATAACCTAAATCTGAAATACTCCAACCTGGAATAACCTGAACTTAAAATGATCCGAACACAAAATAACCGAAACCCTGAGACTGACTTGACCGGGACCGAAGTAACCCGATGAGTAGACCCAACATAACCCAATTTTAACCCAATTCAACATAAATATATGGTTTGCAGACCTTTACACTAAATCTTAACTTTTCTCTTTTATTGTCTTCCATATTTAATAAATTTTATATTTGAGAGCCTCTATATTTAACAATTTCCCATTTTTTAGGAACATTCATATTTAGTAAGTCTCATATTCAAAGACTTTCATATTTAATAAGTTTCATATTTTAGTTTTTTTGAAACAAGTAACTTTTATATTTTGTAAGTTTGACGATCTTGATAGGCAATTGTCAAATTACTTCTTTTGTCTCAAATTCTTTACACAATTCACTTTTTAGTAATTAATCTATGATTTTTATTTTTAACATTTTAGAATATAAATTAAAAATCTTTATATATAAATGATAAATTAAGACCTATAGTTTCTAAACATATTTTTTTTAATTTTTTTCTAATAAATAATAATATAAATAAATTCAAGTCAAACTAGTAAAAAAAGTTTGCTACAAAAAAAGTGGAACGAAAGGAGTATAACATTGGTAGGTATCATAATAATTATAACATATGTCCTCAAACTTTTCAAATCTTTGCATTTTCACCCAAAATTTTTAAAATTTTATAGTTTAGTCACTAAGATAATAATAGTGAGCTAGAATTATATTTTTTAGGAATTTCATAGTAAAAGTTGGATATCATAGAAAATTTGTCAAAACATAATTAGAAAATTTTATAAATTTTTCAATTTAACATACTAAGAAAAAAATTAATGTAAATTAATTGCACAAAAAATTGAATTATTTAATTTAAATTTTAATAAAAACTGAACAAAAAATTGAATTGATTAAGTGATTTCAATATATATACTAGTAACCCAAATAAACCTGACTCAACCCAATCCAAACCCGAAATTCACTTAACCCGAACTCAAATAACCCAACCTGAATTTAGCCTAGACTTGAATTCATGTTAACCCAACAAAATTTGAACATGAATAGCCTGACACAAACCTGACCGAACCTACCGAATTGTCATTCATAGCAAAATATAAGAGATTGAAATTTCATGGGGGCAGACATGTACAAAGAAGATGACAAAATTTGACTTGACCTGATAACCTGACCAAATCTACTTAAATCCAAGTATGATCTGGCCCGATTTGACAAAAAAGGTCAATTTCTCAAAATCTGATTATACTTAACCCGACCTAAAACATGAACTCAATTGAAGCGAGACCCAAGGAAACCTGAACCCAAAATGACTTGAACTCGAATTAGACTAAATCCAAAATGACCCAAACTCGAGATGCCCTAATGACTAGACCATACAAAACTCGATTTTAACCCAAATCACTATAAATATATATTAGGTAAAGATGTAAAAAAGTATGTTTTTTTATATATTACTTATTTATCTAAATTACACATCAATTATGAACGTACAATTTAAGAAACTTTAAAATACTATAAAAATATTTTTCATTTAAGGAGTTTTTAAGAATAAATTAACAAAATAATATGCTTTACATAAGGGTCTTTTAGAATTTAATAATTTAGGGATTTGCTGACACATTTTTTTGAAACATGTAACTAACACACTAAGCCTCATCTAGTTATTAGCTGTTAGTCAACTGATCTAGATCAAGTAGCAGTAGATTTATTTAGAGCAAACTTATTTTCTTTCTTTTTCCCATCTATAAAAGAAAATAATAAAATCTTGTCGCTAAGAAATAGTTGAATCTAAATTCTATGATCCAATAAATACTAGCTTATGAGAAAGTAAAAGCTAAGCGAAAATTAGATCTTGAACATGGTTGAAAGGTGGCACACATTCTAATCAATATAAGATGCTATTTATCGGGACATAACACATGAGTCAACCAGTACTTGGATTGAAGAAAAGACCAACACCTTTTACAAAAGGGAAATGAGATCTCAAGAATCTCCATAACATTAAAAAGCAAAACATCAGAAGGAATAGGTTGGGTCCTTATAGAGGTTTGAGGATGTCTGCCATCACTGAGCGCCGACTGCTCTATTTCATAATTTGTTTTGTTGAAAACTGAACCCAAATTGATGAATTTCTCAATAGTTTATTGTTTTAGGGTTTTTTACTATTCATTTGCATTTTGCAATACAAACTTGTTTTGTTTCTTTTTGTTTTCACTTTTCATTTTCTGCACATATTTGTTTTTTTTTCTTGTTTTTTTTTATAATCCCGGTACAAAAAATTTTCGAATTGTTGGATTGATTATTTGGTTTTCAATTTTCAAGTTTGCCTCAAAAATTGAATTGGCAAATAGAATATTGATTTAATATAGTTTATTATACTAAATTAAGAAATTTGAAATTTCATTTAATTAATATGGTTCTTTTTCTTTATTTGAAATTTGATTCAATTAATTTCAAATGTTTCAAATTATAGTATTTTTATGTCTAATAAAAAAAAATTTAATATTTTTTTCTTCCACTCATATTAACATTCCTACCCTGCCCATATTACTAATATTCACTTCCTGTATTAGTGGCAATGATAAACACAATATTAGTTTTTAATTATTTATCTTTGAATTTAAATTTAATTTACAATGGTAAATATTTTTTTTGTTTTCTTTTATTTGACTCCATTGTATTTAAATTACCAATAAATGTAATATTTGTTTCCAATTATTTACCTCCAATTTTAAATTCACTTAATCCTAAACTTATGTATTATATATATATATATCAAGTAAGATACATTTAAGGATTTAAAGGTTTTTCCACTTAACAAAATAAACAATAAAATGACATGTTGCTTTTAAAAAAAATGAAATAAACTTAAATGTTCACATTGTAAATTTACAAATATACCTATCCAACCTTTTGTTTAGAGGTGTAAATTTACTATTTCACTTCACAGCTCTAACCTGGATATGACAAGTGGCACTTTTGCTTTTTAAGGTAAAAAAATCAACCCATTTTTGCTACTCTAAGACTGTTTTACCTTTCCTATTTATATGAATGACTAATCTTTTGTGCAACTTGGTGCCAATAATTACAGAAAATATGAAATAGGAAAAAAGAAAATTAACATGTAAACTGATTTTGTTTGCCTAACTTAATTATATTTGCCTAAACCATATTTTGTTAACTAAATTAATAATAGTCTGAAACTCTATAAAAACTATGAAACACACTGTCCCTTCATGTTGGAATTCATACTTTTTCATGTAAAACTAGGGATGTCAACGGATAGGATTTTTTTTACAATTAAATGGATTTAGAGCGGATTTGGGTTTGTATATATAAAATTTTTCTTCAATCATCTCCATCTAGTAAATTTAAATTTGAATTAAAATTTTAATATTTAATTATTATTTTCCATACTCATATTCATTTTTCTATTTATTTGTGAGAAATGTTAGATCTATATAAACTCATTACGTTGTTTTTAAAAACAATTTTATCTATCATTTTGTATAAATGTGGTTTCAAATTTGATGTCCACCAATTTGGCTACATGCATGGCTAATGAGTTCAAGTGAAGATGCATAAAAAAAAATGTAGTATATGATGCAAATACTCTAATTAGTATAGCCTAATTGAGTTAGGCATTATATTTGTCTTTGTAACTGATAAAATTACCTTCACTTTTAGTATAATAATTCAATATATATATACTTTTTTAAACTCACTTCAGCTTGGAATCTCATGGCAATACCGGGTATGTAAACTAATTAACCTTAAACCATAAACCTAAACCCTAACCATAACTCTAATTCTTACCTTACCTTAATCCTAACATTACATAAACCCTAAATTTAGACCCTAAACCCTAAACTTACTCCAACCCTAAATTAAACTATAAACCCTAAACCATTAAACCTTTAACTCTAAACATTAAACCTAAACCTAAAACCCTGAACATTTTACTTAACTTAAACCACAAGCCCTCAATCCTAATTGCAAACCACATACCTAAACCTAAAGTGTAGACCCTAAATCTAAAAACTCTAACTTTAATTGAAACCTTAACCTTTACTATAAACCTAAACCCTAACCTTAACTATAAACCCTCAACCCTAACACTAAACTCTGAACCCTAAACCTTAAAACTTAATCTTATTCATAACATTTGTCCTAAACTTTAACACTTAATCCTAACCCTCATCATAAACCTTAAGTTTTTTCTTTTATTACCTTTCAAATTTAATAAGTATCATATTTTGAGGCTTCCATATTTAGTAGTTTTCATGTTTTTAGGAACATTTATATTTAGCAAGTCCTATATTCGGATACTTTCATATTTAATAAGTTCCATTCCATATTTGGGTTCTTCTAAACTAACTAACTTCCATGTTCAGTAAGTTTGATGGTCTTTGTGGCAATTATCAAAATTACAACATTGGTTCTTAAACTTTTTAAGTATATTGCAAAAAGTTACCTAAATTTTAAAAATTTTCATTTTAGTCACCTGTAAAAATTATAATATGGGTCCATAAACTTTTCAAATTTTACATTTTTACCCAAATTTTTTAAAATTTTGTAGTTTAGTCACTAGTTGAGCAAGGTACAAGTTGAGTCGGTTTTAAGGTGGAATAGAACTAACCCAAAAAAGTCTCAGTTCCACAAATTTCCTACCCAACATGAGACTGAGAATCTAACAAAACCAAAACCATGGTTTTGAGTTTTTTTTTATTTTGGTTCTCAGGTTTTTTAGTTTATATACATACTATGATAACACCAAAATCCATTGAAATTCGTCAACAACTAATTTATAAAGTATTCAACAATCAACATAATACATAATTGAATCTATATCCAAATACACTTGTATTTAGTAAAATTCAAAAAAGTTACACATATTCTTTTAGTTTTAGAGCCTCCATTTTACCTACATGTGATTTCAACAATGTACCTGTAAACTATAAATAATCACCTGAGAGAGAGAGGAAGAAGAATATTTCATATTTACAATAAATATTATATAGGTAAACTTATAAATTTTATAATAAATTAATATATACCTGGGTTTGGTTCTTTATTGGGTTTGTTCCATATGGAATTGGAACCAATCCTAAATCCAATAGTTTTTTTGGAGATGAAACCAACCCGCAAATCATAATTAAATTTTACCTGATTCAACCCAAGCTACCCTCCTACATAGTTCTATCTAACTCATGCTCATCCCTACTAATATAGCAATGATGAACTAAAATTATATTTTGTAGCATATTCAAAGTAACAGTTTGGTATCGTAACAAATTTATTGATACATAATAAAGAAAATGTTTATTAATTTTTTAATTAAACATACTAAGAAAAGAAAAATTAAAGTAAATTAAATACACTAAAAATTGAATTATTTAATTTAAATTTTAACAAAAATTAAATGCAAAAAATGGAATTGATGAAGCGATTACAACATATATATTAGTAACTCAAATAAACCCGATTGATCAACCCAAGTTTAACCTGAAACCTGAATAACTTAATTTAAAATTGACCAAATCAATATTAAACCTAAACCCAAAACTGTCAACCCAAATGGCCCGACGAAAACCCAACCTGGATTTACATTCATCTTAATTCTATTAAACACGAGCCTAAACGACCAGACTTAAACATGATCAAATATACCCAACCGTCATCACTGTGAGAAGCATCAGGTTGCTATGTCACGCGTGGGCCAGTGTGAATCGTAGCGCGTTGATCTTGATTCGATCACATGGCTTCTTCGAATCACAGTCGTTGATTTTCCTCGTTGGGTTGTCCGCACTGGGACTTGTGGTAATTTTGTTCCCCCAACAGAATCGGGCCCTACACAGGACGGGCAAAGAAACGATGGATGAGGACGGCGACGGGAAGATGACAACGATATCCCGACACTTCTTTGGCGACTCCGAAGGACCCAGCTTCTCTTTGTCCATAATCGAGGTAAAGGGTTTCCCTTCAACCTTAAACACTGAGCTAAAGAATTTTCTCTGCGGGAAAAATGGTTGATTTTTCTGTTACCGTTTGAGTGATGAACAGAACATGAAAGAGGACTATGGTTTATTCATCTGGCCCTGTAGTATTATTCTGGCCGAGTATGTTTGGCAACAGAGATTGCGTTTCTCAGGTGTTAATGTGGTTGAGGTAATTTCCATTCCAGAGCTCTCTTTCTCTCTCAATAAAATATTGCATTTTTTCGAAAATTCAGTTTATGTATTGACAATTGGTCCCGAGATTGGATAAAAATTCAGGGTTCTGATGGTTTAGCCTTGCAACGAGAAACTTCAATTGAACATAAATCGGTTTCAGATAAATTGTAGCCTCTAAGGAGAAATATATTGTTGATTGAGTCTTCTGGGTTTTCAGCTGGGTGCAGGAACTTGTTTGCCAGGATTGGTGGCGGCCAAAGTAGGTGCCCATGTCACACTTACTGATGATGCCAAGAGACTGGAGGTTATTATTACTTACTTTCTTTCTCTTTTGGAACTGGTTCTACAGAATTGTCATGTTGGGTGCAGGTGTTGGACAACATGAGAACAGTGTCCAATCTGAACAAACTAGATTGTCAAGTAAGTTCTGATTGCTTTTTCCTGTATGTCTTCTGATATGAACTCCTCAATTTTTTCTTGAATGTTGAAAATGAGGCTTTTGATTTTCGGCGGCCGTTACATTGGATTCGGATGACATATAAATACTGGAAATTTTGGAATACAGCTGAACTGACATATTGCTTATTTGCAGTAGACTTTTGAGTACTTGTGTTGTGCCTGCAATGTAGGGAAGAGACTTGTATAAAGTGCCCCTTTGATGAATATAAGTTTTCATTTGTAGGTCCTCAGATTAACTTGGGGTGTTTGGGATGAATCTATCTTCAGTTTACATCCAAAAATCATTCTTGGGGCTGATGTTCTTTATGACAATAGAGGCAAGTTTTTTGGTTTGTCTTCAAATCCTTTTCTTTGGCTTCATTTCATTGCTGTAAGCTTTAAATCAAGTTTGAATTTTGTGTGCAGCCTTTGATAACCTGTTTTCCACTGTTGCATTTTTGCTTCAAAGCTCTCCAGGCTCTGTGTTCATAACAACTTACCATAATCGGAGGTACTAATCCAAAATTTTCAAGTTCGTGATTTATTTCCCTTGCCATCTCAGTTCAGGGCTAATATTTCTATCCCTAGTGCCTTTTTCCTTCAACTTTTTTATTACAAGTATTCTTTTCTATTAAAGTATGCTTATTGTTTTGTTTTATTTGCTGATAATGTGCAGTGGCCATCATCTTATTGAATTTCTGATGGTGAAATGGGGTTTAAAGTGCTTGAAGCTTATTGATGGTTTTTCATTCTTACCATCCAATAAGGCGTTGAAGCTAAGTGGCAACATTCAGGTAGCAGAGATTGCGTTGAGTCTTAAACAGAATGAGGTTGTTAGTGGGAGTGCGTTGTGACTTGGTAATTTTTGACATTGTAATCTTACTCATATACATTCTTGCCTCCTCATTGACGCAAGGTACTTATTCCAACAAAAGCTGATGATCCAGTGGCTTAATTTCCTAGCTTTACATATTTTGGCAATTCGCTTTTTGTAGCTTTGTAAGTTCTGCTACATTTTTCGACTGGAAAGGCTTCGTACTATTCTTGCAGGCTTCTAGTACTCAGCCTTCACCATCTAGCATGCAAGGCAATTATTTACATGCTCAGTGATTTCTTTCTTAAGTCTGGGACATCAAAAGTAAGTACTTAAGTCATGATACATCTTGTTAACACCTAAGTGAATACTTAACTTACTGTCATGTGCCTCTTGAAGAACTTGTTTCCTTAGTTCATGGCCAATTTATACATTTGACACCTAGACTTTTGCAACTCGAGTGAGTTAATCCATAACTCACTACTTATTAAATATTGGCCCTTAAACTTTGTAAAAGTTTGTTAGTTAATTTGAATCATAAATTACATGACTAACAGTGTTTCCCAAAATATCTTTACAGCCCCTCAACCTTTTGTTTTTTAAAGTCTAAACGCCCATAACTTTTGAATCTAACAAAAACACTACCTCCCTCAATTCACCAAAAGCCCAAACCTAGTGTCAAGTATGCTTTCTTCGTTTTGGCCATTTTTATTATCCATTCCCTAAATTTCGGATTATGTTTTCCTTAGAGAAGTGAAGAGGCTTGTGAAAATGGCGATTTTAGCGATTTGGGAGGCAAAAAAGGACTCATGGAGTTGTTTTGTTTTTCAATATTCTGTAGACACGAGGGTGGCTTAGAGGCTAAATTTTGCCTGTTGTTGAAGAGCTCTTCAACTGAGAGCACAGTGCTCTCCAATTCCTCACTAACATCAAATGCAAAATTGAAATCCAACCCACCATATTCAGTTTCCTCTAACCCTTCCTCAACTTCCCCTGCCTTGGATGGTTTGGGTGTGCTACCTCTGTTCCTAATTGAACAGAATTGACAAAGAATTGCTTCTCCCGTTGGCTTGATGATGATCCATTCTAGAAAAAGCTGTTGAATTCTCTGTAGAACTCTGAAATTCTTGTAGGGCTTGTGGGAGTACTGAAGATATAATAGCCTATGTGTTTCTCCTTCCTCTTTTTCCTAGACATAGCCTTTGATATTCTAGGAAAAGGAAACACAATAAGCTAATAAATCTAATTGATTTCAATTGATTATGGCAGATTGTATTACTATTTCAATAGGTTTACCTTCGCAATTTGAACTAGATTGCGTACTTCAGGATACTGGACAAAATTTTGGCCGTGATTTATGGAGTTCAAGCCAATAAAACTCTAATTGAATAGACTTCTAATCAAGGTTTTGAAATTCGTTTCGTATCGTCCAGCACGGTTGAGATATATCGGTATCTGTAGCAAAACGGTACGAAGCACGCCGATATTGTCATGTCCTTTGTGCCAGGCTATACCGGCCGGCAAGCACATCTTGGCTATCTCACTATCTCGACAGTACAAAGAATTTGTGAGGTACAAGATGGGGGAAAAAAGAAGACAACAAAAATTGAAGAGTCGTATTTAAGATAGAAAAGAATCGAGGAGGAGAGGGGTGCCATCATCACTGACAGATCTACAACTCACAATGATGGGAGGAAGAAAACAGATTTGTGCTAAAAGAAAGAGGAACAAAATATGATTTGTTGCAGAGAA
Organism: Aquilaria agallochum; assembly: GCA_000696445.1. Taxonomy (NCBI): domain Eukaryota; kingdom Viridiplantae; phylum Streptophyta; class Magnoliopsida; order Malvales; family Thymelaeaceae; genus Aquilaria; species Aquilaria agallochum. Next base: position 3,794 of record KK905445.1, on the reverse strand, counting down.
AGCGTGACCTGGTCGAAGGGAATCGAAATCCCTAACTCGTATCTTGAAGCTGGATAAACCCAAAGATGAGGATGAAGAACTAGAAAGAAGAAAGATGGACATAGGATGAGACAAATAGAAATCGTCAGGGAAGCAGGTGAGAGAATAAATAAATTAGTGGCAATTTATGGGAACTAGATAAAAATAAATGAGTTAGTGGGTGACAGTCTGGAACTAAAGTAAAGTCTAGGAAAGGGAAGAAATAAATGAGTTTGTGGATTTTTAGGCACTAAACAAAAATAAAAAAGAATTAGTCAACCTACACCCTTTTTTTTTTCTTTTTCTTTTCATTTGCAAATTCTGTTTTTCTCTTTTTATGTCCAACTTTGTTTGAGTATAATTTTCATGTAACTTTATAAGTTCAACTTGAAACTTTTACATTATATTTACATATATTTAATTTTAATATATGCATGTATGTCTGATATTTGTTGAAACCCAACACATCTAAGATGTTTTACCGATATGATACCGAGACCCGGTACTGTACCGTACCATTAAGAAAAAAAAATGTTATGACAACCAGTACGATATTTAAACCCTTGCTTTTAATACTAAAACTAAGTCAGCTTCTCAATTTCTAGGATAAAATCATTACTAAGAAAGCACATTTACAACTGGGTTTATTGTGTTGAGTGCCAAATAGATTTCGGGTGAATTGAGGATGATGGTGTTTTTTGGTAAATTTGAAAGTTATGGGTGTTTATGTAAAAATAAAAAAAGGTAAAGAGACTGTAGAGGTATTTTAGGCTGATGCCATCAATCATATATAGTATATTGTGGATTAACTTGCAAACTTTTATAAAGTTCAGGGGCCAGTATTTAGTGAGTAGTGAGTTATAGGCTAACTTGCTCGAGTTGTAAAAGTTCAGGGGTCAAATGTATAGTTTGGCCTTAGTTCATCCCCATTAGGCATATATATTCTTTCCCCCGTACTGTAAAAATCCTTTGCTGTATCAAAACCCTTTCAATATTACACCATGCTTCACTTTCTTTGAGATCTTCTTTAGATCGGAGTCCTTACCCTGAGCATCTTTAACCTTAGTCAGCCATGCTGATTGTATCTTTAGTGCACACACTTGGGCTTTTTCCCAGATTCATTACAAGTCATGCAAAACTGAGAATCGCTCTCTCGAGATTCCTTTCAAGGTACTAGACACTTGATCCTTAGAAAAGATTATCTTCGTGTACTTTTTGCTCAGTGCATTACCTATCACATTGCCCTTTCCTACGCAATATTCAATCTTGTAGTCATAGGGTTTGATATACTCAACCCAACATCTTTGTCTCATATTAAGTTCCTTTTGAGTAAATAAGTACTTTATACTTTTGTGGGCTAAAGATCTTAAAAGACCTTCCTAGGAGTTAATGTCTTTAGAGTTTAAGTACAAAGGCCATTGTAGCCAACTCCAGGTCATGCATTAGATAGTTTAGCTCATTGGGTTGGAGTTGTCTTTACTTATAAGCAATCATTTGCTTCTCCTACATAAGCACACATCCTAATTCCAATCTAGATGCATCTATATAAATTTTGAATGCGTTTTGCGGTTTAGGAATATTTAAGATAGGCATAGAAGTAAGCCTCTAATTAAGCTTTTGGAAACTAGTTGCACATTGTCTGACAAATTGAATTTTTTATACTTGTTGGTTAAGACAGTTAGTGGGGAAGCTATCACGAAAAACCTTTTAATGAACCTTCAATAGTACCCGAGAAAATTAAGGTTGTGGTTGAGTGGAAAAGATAACCACGATAAGAGAAGTTTGAAGCTTTCTAGGCTAAGGGGGATCCTATTTTGCTAGATTTGTTTCATTTACGTGGTTAGTTTCCATGTTCACTCCTTTTTAATTTTCGTCGCTTTGTAAAAAAATCAACTGTTTTTTGTATATCGAACTTCAAAGTTTTGGGTTAATTTTTTCTTAAAAATTTGGTTTGTTTTCATGGTTTTGATCATCTTGTTCTCCTTTTTAACTTTTTCTAAAGACATTTTTTCAAAATCCTAAGTAGTTTTGTTAAATCAGGTTTTGAAAATTTGAATTTAATTGTTTTTTAGTTTCTAGGTTTTTTCTTGGTCATTTGATTTAAGTGCTTTAGAGCATTTTCACTTTTGGGTGTAGATGAGCCAAACGATGGTGCTCCTCGACCGGTCCTGCATGTACAATGATCGTCACTTGGGTTGTCAGAGCTGCGGCAGCAGCTCCATCACCTTGACTTGTGGACTTGCGGACTTGAAGAGGCTTAGAGCTATGCCACCTTCACTCTTTTGCCAGGTTTCTTCAGTTTTGTTCATGATGAGTAAAAAATTATGTATAATTTTGGATACATTATAGACTAACCTTTGATATTATAATTTTTTTTATTGAACAGATGGATGCTTTAACTTCTCCTCCAAATCCCATTTCCTATAGCTTGTAATATTAGCTTGTCACCATTTTAATTTTTCCTTCTACAAAAAAACATTAAAATTTTTTTTTGTTACAAAATGATTTCTTTAAAAGATAAAAAATCAGTTCTTAATGCATAGTCATTCGTAGTTGCTTTAATTTTTTTTAGTACAAACAAATTTTCTAACTGCTCAATCAATTGGTAGATTACAAACTGCTCAAACAGTTGGTAAATTAAAAACTGCTTAAGTAGTTGATAACTTACCAATTTTTTAAACAGTTGGTAAAATTTAGACCACCGCGATTACCAACTATTAATAGTTGGAGGATTCCAACTTCTGTAGTTTGGATTGTTGGTACAATGACTTTCAACGCACGGTTTGCTAGCTTCCTTTTACCAATCTTGTAAATTGGAAACCTTACAATTTTTGACACAGGACGGTTGGAAAAGGCACATGGTAAAATCAGTTCTTTTAGTAGTGTGTTAGAACTTTTAGCGCAAATCTTTGATGTGGCATGGAGTGCTTTGACTTTTGATGACCATGTCGTCAATGTACACTTCCATGTTTCTTCTGATCTGCTCAGAGAATACCTTATCCATCAAGTGTTGATATGTTGCTCCTACATTCTTTAGGCCAAAAGGACATAACAGAAGCTGCCTTCATCAGTTATGAATGAGGTTATTTCATTCAATAGAAGGGTTCATTTGAATTTGATGGTATGCACTGTAGGCATCCAGAAAGCTCAATACTCTACACCCCGAAGTAGAATCCACCAACTGGTCAATTGAAAGTAGCAAGTATGAGTCCTTTGGGCATGTGTCATTAACCCAAGTGAAGTTAATGAACATCTAAAGTTTATCATTCCTTTTTTTTTTTGTGGCGATGACCACGTTACTTAGCCAGTCCAGGTATTCTACTTCCTTTATTACTCTTGTTTTAAGGAGTTGTCATGTTTCTTGTTTGATGAAAGACCTTTTATTCAGGGTGATGTTCTGTTTATTTTGCCTTATCAGCCGCTCTTGAGGATCAACATTTAAATTTTGGTGAATTATACCTAGACTTGTCCTAGGCATGTACTTCGATGAATAAGCGAAAAGATCTTTGATTGAAATCAATAATTCTACAAGTTTGCCCTTTTCTTCTTTGGGCATATTATTCTTGATTTTGGTATTTTGACGTTCAGTGAGTTCCAAATTTTTAGTTTCTACATGTGTTTCTTTGACTCCACTACCACTTTCTACTTGGGGTTTGATGGCGTGGAGCCTCATCGTTTATAGTCATGGTGATTGGTGGAGAGACTTCTGGGAGGAAGAACGCCTGGAGGATGGATCGCCCAAGGGAGTGTGCCTGAAAGCTCAGAAACAAAGGGTT